>PVKS010029554.1:0-25216 GCA_004027875.1 Aplodontia rufa | reverse complement strand
TCTTTGATGGGTTGCTGTGAGGGTGAGGATGGGAGTAATTATACCTTTTCCTCATTCTCAGATACAGGGGATGTGGCTTGAAGGCCAACTATGTTAGTTACTGTTGTAAGGGTTATTGGAGCTTCTTATGTCTGTGCTTCATTGGACTAGGGTGCTGCTTGGGAAGCACAGTTCAACAGCTTCCAATCCAGTCAATGAAGAGATGTGAGTCTATAGGTACATATACTGAACAGTTTCAACTAAAACAGAAATAATTATGATTAGCACCTTTAGAAGAAGTTTTGTTCCATGATAGCTGTCACAATATGTTACGATAACCAGCAAATACCCATTTTGAAGAATGATCTTCACTTCAGCTGGCAGGAATTAAGAAGATGGGGGGAAGTACAATCTAGAAATCCAAGGAAGTGGAGTAGGGAGGTAGTGTGAAGCTCCTGAGTTAGGATAAATAACTAGAAGGTGTTAGCATGTATACAGCAAATTCAATTGGTAATAAGGAAAAGATAAAATTGGGATGGGAATAGGTTAAAGGCTTTGAGTGAGGAAGAGAGAGAACAGGACAAAGTTTAGGAATTGAAAGAGTAGGGAGCAAAGAGGTTAATTTGAAGAGAGAAAGAACAAGAAAGAAAAAAAAATACAAAAGATATGGGTTGTGGAATTAGCTCAGTGGCAGAGCACTTGCCTAGGACATGCAAGGCCCCAAGTTCAGTCCTCAGCCCTGAAAGAGAGGAAAAAAAAAAAAAAAAGGAAAGAAAGAAAGAGTGGACCCTAGGGAAGGGAAGCAGGAATAGAACTGGTAAAATATAGGAGGGGTAAAAGAGATATTAATAATGAGATTTGGGAGATCGCAAAAGTGTAAAAGCACACGTAGGTAAAGTAAGGAGGTCAATTACAGTATACTTCCAATACTAACTGTGCTGACCAGAATCCCTCTGTTCAGGAGGGAGGAGAAGGACATGAACAAACATACAAAAACACAAACTAAAACAACAGTAACATAAAAAAGAGAATAAAAATAAAAAATAAAAAAGGAGGGTGGAAAAAATTTTTAAAAAGCTAATATTTGTATATGTCCATGAACCAATAAATTGTTCCAGCTATTGTATCAATACACATTGGGTACAAGAGATAAACAGAAGGCAAGAAAGAAAGAAGAGAAAAAAATGTACATATGTATGCAAAATCAGATAAAAAGTAAAAAAAAATTCTTAATGGAAACCTGGAACTATACACTGTAAGGACGTCTGTGAGACCTTTGGGTGGAGATGATCACTGTCCTTCTGGGTTTTGATATAAATGTCTCTCAGTCTGTGGTTATGTGATCTCACAAAAAGGACTGGGGTATCCTCAGACTCCTGGGATTTCTAGGAGGGGCTTCCACTGAAGAGGACTGGTTCTGGTAAGCCCTGATGTTTGTCAGCCTCCCAGGGGAGTTGAAGCCAGAAGAGTTAATGAGCAGGGAGTATGGATGGTTTCTATTCTCCCTCTGCTAAGAGATGCATACACTGTCTCTTGTGGCAGAAGACTCAGAGCCTTTAACTTGTCACGTGATCCTTCTGGCTAAGGGGAGTGGACAGGGCAGGGAATTGCTCCCCTTTATTCCACAAACTGAAGACCTCCTAAGAAGGGTGAAGCCTGGGCCTGGTCAAAGCCTTCTCTTCCTGGATCAGATTGAAGCCTGCGGCCTTTCCCTGATGCAGTTTTCATAGGCTGCTCTTTAAAGCCAAGGGGAACTGTGTCCTGGGGCTCTGAATGGCGGTCGGACTAACCCACCGAGTAACCTGTTCCACCGGGCACCTCAGTGGGCCACTTCCCAGTACAGCTCTCGCCCCCTGCAGTGTGTGAGCTCTGTGGATGTCTGCAAATGTGCTCCCCATGCTCTGTTTTAATTAGGCATGGGATCACAGCAGCGATGGGGTCGGTGACTCTATTCAGAGCCACAGCCGCAGCAGCCGCTTGCAGTCCCTCCCCTGCGGCTGGTCCATGCCCGAGCGAGGAATGTAACCGATCCGACCTCCGTTCCTGGCAAGACGGAAAAATCCCTTTATCTCTCCTTGCTCTAACGGCCGCTTGCCGAAGGCAGCTCCCCCCGCAAAACGTAAACAGCCAAGCTCCTGTGTTCCTGGCTCGGCAGACAGAATTCTTGCTTCCTCTCCATACTTTGTCAGCCGCTCGCTGATGGCATCTGTGCCAGCAGGAAGTTAGCACAGGCAACTGTCTGTGTCCCTGGTAGGACAGAAAAAGTTCTCTTATCTCCCCTCGCTCTCAGGGCTGCTCAAGATGGCAGTTCCGCCGGCATACAAAAACACAGCCGAACTACTGTGCAGAATCCTTTTTCCCTCTCCACACTGTGTCAACCACCTGCCGATGGTGGCTGCGCTGGCAGGAAGTCAACACAAGCAGCTGGCTGCATTCCTGGCGGGATGGAAAAAATCCCCCCCCCTTTTTTTTTTTATTTCTCCACGTGAAACTCCCAGGACTCGGCTCCTTAGAAAAGCTTCACAAACTAGCACTAGAAGTTCATATATAAATTCCCCTGAATGTACCTTAGAAAATTGAAGATAAACTGGGATTTTTCCGTCCAGACCTGGAGCCACAGGAAATGCTGCCTCCCTTAAGCTCGCCATCTTAGGAACTGATATAAAAATTCTTAATAAAGTTCTCACAAACTGCATTCAAAAACATATCAAGAAGATGATTCATCAGGATTAAGTGGGCTTCATTCCAGGTATGCAAGGCTGGTTCAACATATACAAGTAAATAAATGTGATTCATCACTTAAACAGATTTAAGGACAAAAATCATGTCATCATCTCATTAGACACAGAAAAGGTCTTTGATAAAATCCAGCACTCATTCATAATCAAAACTCTAGAGAAAATAGGGATCCATGGATCGTATCTTAACTTTTTGAAGGCCAGATATGCTGAACTCTGTGCAAGTACAATACTAAATGGAGAAAAGTTGAAAACATTTCCACTAAACTTGGGAAGAAGACAAGGCTGTCCACTCTCACCACTTTTATTCAATATAGTCCTTGAGACCCTGGCTGGAACAATCAGGAAAGAGAAGAAATCAAAGGAATAAGAATAGAAAGGAAGGAAGTCAAACTATCCCTTTTTGTTGATGACGTGTTCCTATATCTGGACGACCCAAAAAAAACTCCACCAGAAAACTGCTAGAGTTAATAAATAGATTTGGCAAAGTAGTAGGCTACAAGATCAAAACCCATAAATCAATAGCTTTCCTATCAGCTAACAATAATAGTGCAGAAGAAGTAATCAGGAAATCAGTCCCATTCACAGAATTAATATAATTAAAATGGTCATTTTACCTAAAGCACTATTCAGATTCAATGTTATCCCCATCAAGATACCAATGTCATTATTTACACATACAGAAAAAGCAAATCTCAAATTCGTTTGGAACAACAAGAAACCCAGAATAGCCAAAACAATACTAAGCAAGAAAGATGAAACAGATGTTTTTGCCATACCAGATCTAAAATTATACTGTAGAGCTGTAGTATTAGTAACTAGTATCAGAATAGGTACTAGTATCAAAATAGGAATGAAGACCAATGGAATAGAATAGAAGACTCTGAAACAAATCCAGAAATCTTTAAATATCTGAGCTTTGACAAAGGGGGTCAAAATATAACATGGAAGATAGCCTATTCAACAAATGGTGCTGGACAAACTGGACAGCTACTTGTAGAACATTGAAATTAGATCCTTATCTCTCACTGTGCACAAAAGTCAAATCTAAATGGATCAAAGGATTAGGATTTAAACCAGCTACTATGCAGCTGGTAGAAGAAAAATTAGGACCAACAATTCAGCACATGGGAATTGGCAAAGACTTCCTCAGTAAGACTCCCAAAGCAAAAGAATTAACGTCAAGAAGTAATGAGTGGAATGTCATTAAATTAAAAAAGCTTTTACACAGCCAAGGAATTAATTCAAACAGTTAAGAGACAACCTACAAAATGGGAGAGAATCAGAGCCTGTGATCCCTCTAATAGGGTACTAATATCCAAAATTTACAAAGAACTCAAAGAACTTAATAAAAAAAAAAGAAACAGTACAATTAATAAATGGACCAGAAAGCTAAACAAAAACTTCTCAACAGAGGAAATTGAGCAAGCCAATGAATACATGAGAAAATGTTCTGAATCATTGGTAATCATAGAAGTGCAAATCAAAACTGCCTTAAGATTTCACGTCACTCTAGTTAGACTGGCAAGAATGAAGAATACAAACAATAACAAATGCCAAAAGGGTTATGGTAAGTCAGGAACACTAACACACTGTTGGTGGAATTGCAGAATGGTACAGCCACTATGGAAAGCAGTGTAGAGATTTCTAAAAAAATTAGGCTTGGATCCACCATACAACCCAGCTATCCCTCTTCTGGGTATTTTCCCAGAGGAGTTAAAATTAGCACATTACAGCGACACAGCAAAACCTATGTTCGTAGAAGTTCAATTTACAATAGCTAAATGATGGAACCAACCCAGATACTCCTTAATGGATGAATGGCTCCAAAAACCATGGAGTTCTATTCAGCAATTTGTAACAATGATATAATGATACTGCAGCCTTTGAAAGTAAATGTATGGCAATGGAAGAAAGGCTGAGCAAAGTTAGCCAAACCCAGAGAGTCAAGGGTTGAGTATTATCCCTCATTTGTGGAGGCTGGAGCTAAACCCAGGCTTAGCAAAAGGGCTACAAACTCATGTACTAGACCCAGAAAAGTGTAACAGGTAATCTAGGGGAACTATAGACATGTAGGTGGGGGAGAGAGGAAGGGAGAAGTTGAGGTATGAGAGAGGTAGGGAGGATAGGGAGGGATCTAAGGAGACAACACACAATGTAGCCTATATGTCAAACACCTGAAAAGTCAAATGATACTTACACCATCATTTAATTCTGGAAAATTTACATATATATATATGTGTGTGTGTGTGTGTGTGTGTGTACACACACACACATGTATACACACATACACACATTGATATCTCTTATAGATGTGTAATAGTGTAATATAGAGTAATCAAGAGACAGAGGAATGGGCATTGTAGGGGAAATTATGATTTAAGACCATTTAAGACCAAATGCATATCATATTGTCACTTCATACACATTTAAGATTCTTTGACAATTGAACTCCTTAACAAAAATTGTAAAAAAAGAAAATAGTGAAAAGTGAATTGTAAGAAAATGGCATTATGTCAATATTTATGTGATGCAGTTGCAAGATACTGCATAAGATATGTGAATAAGCTATCCTGCATGCCTTTACAAGTTGTAAATATTTCATCCTATAGTCAATTATATCTAAGAATAATCAGGGATGACAGGAAGGAAGGAGAAGGGGAAATGTTGGAAATGAGATAAAGCAAGGTACACTCCAAGCATTCATAAGTATGTCACTGTATATTCTATAGTCATGTATACAAAAAAATGTTCTTCATAGTATAAGAATTATGTCACTGTACTTGGATATTTTAGGAAAGATAAAGGACCAAGAAAGAGAGGCAAGAGATCTGGGGGACAGGAAGAGGAAGGTAGAGAGTACAGGAGGATTGGAGTACTATTGATCAAATTGTATTGCTGTATTGTATGCATCTATGAATATATGAAAACAAATCTCATCATTATGTACAACTAAAATGCACCAATAAAATATAGAAAAATTATTATCTGTACAATTCACAGAACTAATCTCTGAATTCAAATAACTATTGTATAGTACTATCTGTTCCAGATCTATCCTAATTTCATAACCTCCTTGGAGATAAGATCTGGGGATATATTTTGTATATTACTTAATATATCTGAAATATTACAGAACGCATAATATTCTCCACAATATTTGTGTAAAAAGGTTATTAAATAGCAAAGCAAAGTAATAGTCTTTTGGGTATTTAGGACATACAAATGTATCCTGTCTGAGTACTACTTTAGAATCTTTCTTCCAGAGATATGGCTGATTCTTTACTAACCTTTGGAATATCAGTGAAACATTACAGTTTTAGTTATAACCAAGTATATCAGGAAATTCCACACATAGCATATTTCAACACTGCCTTTCATTATATGCAGATTTGTTATATATTGACATCATTGGTCATATTTGCAAGCTGATTTCTTGGATGAAATGTGTAGGAAAGAGATCTGGTGACGTTTCTCTAATTTTGCTGTTTGATTATATCTTTAAAGTAATAGTTGCATATGTTGAGTGAATTATTGAAATCTATTTGTATTTATATGTAATGGTAAATGTTTTCCACAACCATAAGCTATAGAATGCAAACATTAAAGATATTCTACTTTGAAAGTATAATAAAGTGTCAACAACATCCATTATCAGGTACTTGTGGTTCTTTAAGTTTTCGAAAAGAAACAGAGTATACTTTATTACTTCTTTGAAATATTATATTTATTCTGATTAGTAAAGATAATTAAATAATTTCCATACTTGAAATGGTTCTTTAAGCTTGAAAAGTGGAAGTTTACCTATACTACCCTATACCTAAGACAATGGACATTTTCACATTACGAACTGCAAGAAAACAACAGTTGGTATGATAAATGTGATAGTTCTTAAAGTAAGAACTAATAAAGACCACATGTTAATTTAATAAATATCTATTGAACATTCGTTATGTAGAGAATATTAACGAGAATGCTGTGGAAATCATAGTGATCAGCCAGTTGTGGATTATACATCACTGGAAAGAGAGGAGAGAAAAATACTGTCAACTAATTAATTACTTAATAAAATAGTTTGTATCCCCATGATTTACATACGTGGTTTTAGTTACATGTAAAAACATAAATGTATTTACATATTTTATGTGCTTATTTACATATCTGCATGTGTTTTAATATGTATTCCTTTATGTATAAATATGTAAATAAACACTTGCTTTCTTGCTTCATAAATATTTCACGGAACAAAACATTTATCAAAGAGTATTAGTATTCTAGTTCTATTTACAGGAGGAAAGTTTGCTATCAGAAATTATGTTTGTTCTAGCAACACTTGAGAGGTGAGTGACCTTTAAGTAAGTTTTAAGAGATAGGTGGAATTTGTAGATATCATGGTAGAGGGAAAATCTCCAGTAATGAATAGAAAAGTGATTCCTTTTATTAAAGAAAAATTATAGGAGATCATTGAGAGTAAACCACTGTAATAGGTCCCAATAGACGAGAATAAAAGCAATATGGAGTCACTTGAACTAAAATTCCATAGGAATTAAAAAAACTAAATTATCTGACCTCTTGAGAAATCAGGAAAGAAGGATAACTAAATCTTCCAAAAAGGCCAATTTCATCTGTTTTGATTCTTACCAAAAAAGTAAGCATTTTGAAATAGCTCCATATTAACCAGTTAGATCTTTTTTATTGTTCTCTATTCCTGCCCTTGTCTTACAAAGAAAGTTACTGTGAAGCAACCAACACAACCTTTTTGTTTCTATTTTCTTCAACACTTCCCTATGAAACCCAATTATTCTATTTTATGATTTTATGAAATAAACAGTTTCCCAATTTTAGAATTTTAAATAAAATCAATTAAGACATTTAAACTAAATTTGTTATTTTGTCTTCTAATGCTTTATATTAGTTAGTTTGATTTGATTGAAATGTAGATGTCTCAAAATATTTTTGACAGTTTTACGTGAGTAAGTTTAAGTCAGAATATCAAAACATTTGATTCAATGTAAGAAGATGAACTCTAATTCGTTGGCATGTGATATCCTTGGAGTTTTGGAGCCAAGATGTTCCATGAGTACAAATGCAGTTCAGGACTCTGAATCTACCAATAACATGTGAAATGAACAAAAGAGGAATTGAGTGGAGTAGAAATCAGCTGAAAAACTATTAAAACCATCTAAGGTAATGGATAATAATGGCCTGAATTCTATTAGTAGCAGAAGAATAGAGAGGTGGGTCAAGATAAGAAATTATCAGATAATTTGTCTCATTCCCTAGTCCAATTTCTATCTTTCCTACTGAAATGCAGGCTTACTGGGTTAATTTTCACACATCTGTGATGAAGGTAAAATTGAATCTAATAATACCTTAAAAGTCTATGTCTGCTTCTCCTATTTTAATTACGTAGAAATTACCTTGCATTTCTCCATTTCCATATCTTGTATATAATTAATAACTAAAGTATAAAACATGTATTGCTTAGCAGCATTGAATATCATAAGTATATGCCAAAACCCAAGCAGCAGTTTGCAATAATGTTGATTTAAAAAATTGCAAAATTGTTTTAAATGACCTACTACTATGGGTACAAAAGAATGTCTTCATCCACAAGTTTTCATGTAAATGCCTACTATTTCTTAATTCATTTCTATCACATGTTTAATCAGATTTATTAGTACAGATAATTTGATTTTCCAGTCTTTTTATTTAGAATGTCTATGATTAGCTTCATAAAACTTGCATGAAAGAAAATACTTTGACTCAAAGATGCTGAGGGGTTATCAAGAGCATATAGCTCAGACAAATAAAGCAAATGTCAAATTCAATTTGGCAAAACAATAGAGTACATTACTCAAAAACAGAAAGAATATTATCAAATATACTAACCATTAAAAATCATCATAAAAAGATGTTTCCTACAAAATGAATAATGAAAAATGATTTGTTTTTTCCACCATAGATCCCTAGATTTTTATATTTCTAATAGAGACACTAAGCTTCTATCAGAAAAGATAACTATAAAACAATAATGTCACTGTGAGTACTTTTAGTGTAGTTCTATATATTTAGGCATTTCTTAAAATGTGTATGCCAAGCCTTTTTAAAATGTTTCATATATCATCACTCAGGTTTTTATCTTATCCTTGAACTTTCAGTGATGGTTATAGTAAAAAGGGATAGTATAGAATGAGGAGAATCATTGGTTAGATATCATGCATATCTCTTGATATTTTGTGCTTCTGATTTTTTTCATTATTCCACTGAATTTATTTTATATATGTACCATTTCAAGATAATGATTGAAATGATTAATGATTTTATTTACGGGGAAATATCAGTAAAATCATACCACTGTCTCCTAAGCTTTTAAAATTTTTGAACAGTATTTCTTGGTCCATTTGAGCCTCTAAATCTTAAATTGGAAAATTTATAAAAAACAGAAATTTATTTCAACATTTCTTGAAGCAAGAAAGTACGCGATCTAGGCACCACTAGATTTATTATCTGCAGGTCCCATTTTTCATGGGTCTTCCCTCTGTACCTTCATATGGCCAAGGGGAATAGGGAGTTCCCTAAAGCCTCTACTACAGTGCTTTATCATCTCATGCAAGAGAGCTCCACACTCACATGCTAAACACTTCTCAAGGGCCCTTCTTCTTACCCTCATTAATTCTGGGGAATGGTTTGCATATAAATTTGGGGGGACACATGCATTCAGATCATTGATCCACTGAGTTGAAGAATTACATGATAAAGAATTAGAAAGTTTCTGAGATATTTACTTCCTTATGCAACAACTATATTTTGCAAACTTCTCAGCATATTTTTAGAGATAAAGATACACAGTATTTTCAAATACATATATATCATATATATTATATTATAA
Organism: Aplodontia rufa; assembly: GCA_004027875.1. Lineage (NCBI taxonomy): Eukaryota > Metazoa > Chordata > Mammalia > Rodentia > Aplodontiidae > Aplodontia > Aplodontia rufa. The sequence continues at coordinate 15,607 of PVKS010029554.1, read as the reverse complement.
ATCATATATATTATACATCATATATATACATATGTATATATGTATATATATGTCTTAAAATAAGAAAGATACTATTCCCTGTTCAGGAATGTTATTGAAATAATCTGAGTTTTAATATATGTTTCTTCTGAGTGTCTTAAATACTCTAACTCAAGTATATAAATATATTGTGAAGTAAAGCATATATAAAAACATAAAATGTTTTCCTAAAATATATTTTTTTCAAAAACAGAAAGGTTATGTGAAATGTGTGGTATCCTAAAATAAAATTTAAAATATGGTACATTCAATATTAAGTGAAATCATCCTTTTAAAACACCCGTCATTTAGAGTATTTCTTTGAATTTATATGACTGAAATCATTTGAAGGTTTACATTGAGTATTTATATTTAGTTTGTTTCCTATAACATTTACTTAGCACCTTTGCTTGTTTGTAAATAAATAGTTGCAGTTTACTTATTCAAAGCTAAGTAAAGGAAATTTGTAATTACTTTATTAAAAAATTTATTACAAAAACTTTATTACAAAAATTTTCTTTACCAAATTATGCCTGAAAATCAACTTTTGAATTTCTATTAGTGTTAATTTTAGGATGAGGTAATAAAGTTATATATCTGCAAGAGGTGGTAAATAAAATGAAGGAAATAGGAACTGTAGAGAAGGGGCTGGAGCGGTGGCTCTGCTGTTGTGGCTATTACCTGGCTCATACAAGGACATGTGTTCCTACCCCAGCACCACGTTCACAAAAAAGTGTCAGAGTAACAAAAGCCACATGAAAAATTAAATAAAATTGAATCTCTCTCCCTTTCTGTCTCTGCTTCATTGTCCTTCTCTCTAAAAAAAAGTAGAGAAAATGACAATTAACATTTTTGTTTTCAAAAGAATCTATAAATACACATAATCAAAACAGAAAAATACTGAAGACATTTTAATATTATTTTTGAGATCAAACAAAATCTATTAGATGCTATCAATTATTCTCTTCCTAAATCAGCAACCAGTTCCCCTAGAATAACAAGTAGAAGACTAAAATACCTGGGTATATAATTCACAAATAATTAAGCAATGAAGGTAAACACTGAATTTTTAAATAGAAAGATATTCTTTTTAAATTATGGTATCTGAGGTCATTTAATTATTATTAGAAAGCCACTGTACTGGTTAAACTAATTTATTATCAGAGTGTATTAAATTCTTAAACTTAATTTTCTTAATAATTTTACCTCTGGGGTATTAAGGAACTAGTATATTTTAAAAAACACTTGGAGAAAGAATATTATAAGCATAGTACAAAGCTGTTAAGATTCATTTTTCCAAGTTGGTGATGCTGATATGAAACATTAGGTAGCTCTGCAACAGGAAAAGGGTGAGAGATTTTGCCAGGGATCTTAAGAAGAGAGGATTTTATTTCTCTTTATTTTGTTCTTCATTATTTAAGTTTTGCAACCATCCATTTGACAGGCATTATAGATGATCATGTGTCCAACTTGTTCATCGCTGAAAACATGGCTGTGAAGCAGCAGGGGCATACTTGGATGTTTTGTACAAGGCCAAGACAATAATCAAGTTATTAATATCATGATAAATGTTGAGAAAAAGAGATCTATAATGCTCTATGACCTTCTCTAACACTTACAGGAGATTGTGTGTGTTATATTTGGGTATGCTTCAATATTCTTAGAAAGTTGTTTTTGTTATTATTTTTGTGAATGCAGATTTATTTGGCTGAAATTATCTAAAGTACAGAAGATGCAGATAACAAACAAATTCAGTTTGCTATCCCCACAGCTAATGAGGAATATTTCTAAATTTTAGAGAACTCAAACTTGTTACTTGAATAATAACTGCATTACAAAGTATTTACTTGGAAGATACCGGCAATTTTTTAAAGAATATTTGAGGGATTACAATAATCCTCAGCATGGTATTATTGTCGCTATGGTCCTTAGCTTTTGAAATATGGTATCAGATTGTCTTAACTTTCTATTTAAGATGTCTGAACAAAATGGTCCTCTTCCAAGTTCTGTGGGGAATATTTGATTTACTTGAAACAAGTCTGTGCCCCTGAAAAGAACATCAGATAGGGAGAATGTTGGGGAATTAGTTCTACTTAATTCTTTAACACTTTTCAAACCTCACCATGTTCTTACAGGAGTAATAACTTCTTAAAACGGTTATTTACTGATTAAAAATAACGAGTCTTGAGGAATTTGAAAAATGCTTAGAATCTCTGCGCACTATATTATCTTTGCTTCCGCAGTGAAGTGTCTGTGAGTCCACGCTTGCTGCTGAGTTGAAGGCGCTGTCAGTAGCTGCGGTCCTTCCACACTGTGAGCAATTCAGTGTGTTTTTCTAAAGAGCTCTATGCCGGTGCTCTCTTCTTTAATGCTGCGCTGTGTTGTTGACTTTGTAACAGTTTGAATTGCTTCCAGTGGAGTCATTCTTTAGGCTACCCAAGAAGAAAAGCAAATCTGCACATCCTTCTGTCTCTCATTTTGGAGTATACTTGCTCTTTCCTTAGGGAGCCTTTTACCAACAAACAAGCAAACAATATGGAGATTTCCAGCGTGAATCAAGGCATTGGTTTGCCACTATAGGCCACTAGATTATCTTGGTTAAATCCTCTAATATTATCAAAATCTTAGCTTTCCTCTTTGTGAAATGAAGACAATAAAAATATGTTGGGTTGTTCAATTTTATGCAAGCTTAAAATGTGTATGAAAATATTTTTACAAACGTACTGAATAATTATGAAATGATATTGAAATATTGCTTTGATTTTTTATCGCACCACTTACTCTCTGACAATGAAGGCTTGTGTATTAAGCAATAGAAGGTCAAATTGAATAGATGTTCCAATAAAAGTAGACTGAGTGGTTCTAAATGAGATCACAAGGATGCTGATATTAATATGCCATCTCAGAGACTCTGGGATCTTTTTGACATAAGCTACTTTTTGTGAATATTTTGGTGGCTTTTCCTCTTGACTTTGACTCACAGTGTTGAGAAGTATAATCCTATGGCATTTAGAAGAAGCCCTGTAGATGTTGAGTATCATTTAAGATGATAGCACTGCTCTTCCTCCTGAATTTTAAAATGTCAACCCACATATTCCTCATCAATATATATTCAGGACCACTTGCTGCCCTTTTGAAAAAACAGACTAGTGCTAGAAATATTGGCAGGTCTTAGGACCGTATCCAGCGGCAGAACACCTCATAGACAATGCACTTTTCACTTGATTGGCTCTTGCTCTCTCATGACATTGTGCAGACCTTCAGGCTCCCAGATGCTCCCTGCAGAAAGGCAATCATAGATCCACCAATATTAAGAAGTTTTTGCCCTTTCCTTGTGCCTTGCTTCACCTTCAGCTTATACTGTAAGAATTCAGCATGAACATTTTTTTACAACTACAAACCGCATGATTCCATTTTCCTGAGGGCTAGTTGAGTCTAAATGAATTATTGACAATCATTCGAAGAGATTTTTTTTTCCTCAGTCGTTTTTATGGAGCAGTTCTAGTCTAAATAGTGTAAACCACATTCTCATATAGACCACAAAAAACCCAGGAAATTAGAAATATTCATTTTTCTATACTAATACTATACCCTGTTCAACTTTATAGAAAAAAGAGCAATTCAACTTTCATTTTTAGAATAAAAACAAAAACTAAGAGAAAAGAGAGGAAGTCAGTATAAGATCAGAGAATTGCTTGTCTGTCGTTTTTCTTCCTTTGTCTCTTCCAGTATATAATCTGTGTCCAGCATTGGCCTCAGTTCTGTAGTGGATGGAGGAAGAAAAGACAGGGAGAAAAAGAGCAAGCACAGTTTGGCCTAAATGATGTTTGCCATTTAGTAAATGAATCTACCCCATAAACAAATTAAAAAAAAAAAGCTTGAGAAAAAAATATTAATCGATTCTGATTATTTTTCTTCTTGTTTCATTTTCTTTTTAGACTACTCACAAAGAGTGGGTTTTTATGGGGGAGGAATTGATTAAAATAAAAAAAGAACAAAAGTGGAGATAATTCTAGAAATAGCAGAATAATAAGCCCGTGTGGATGCCATTGCTTCCATTATAAAATTAACATTTTGTTAATTTGCTTTTCAAAGACTGAGGTAATCTTATGCTACTAGGTGCTCATAGGAAGGCATTATCCAGGTGTATGTTTATGTGTTTCTGTGTGTACACACGTTCCTGCATGTGTCTGTATGTGATCATGCCTGTGTACAGCAACGTTGAACAATAAGAAACACAGACTACTAAGTAATACCCTTTGAATGACGGAAGTTTCTTTATTTTTTTTATTTTGAAGATAATCAACTTGTCAGCAGTTCTGAGTGAATCCAAATCTTCAGTTGCTTGAATGCTCCTGATAAGTCAGGATCCTTCAAGAAAGATGATCACCGTGCAGCATAAGCTTACTGCCCTTCAAATTTCAGCGACCTACATCTCTCCACGGCACTTTCTTCTTCTTCTTCTTCTTCTTCTTCTTCTTCTTCTTCTTCTTCTTCTTCTTCTTCTTCTTTTCTTTTTTTTTTTTTTTGATATCAGACCCAACTAAAAAGCTTCATTATTATAAAAAGAGGAAGGGATTAATTAAATATATAAAATTGTCCAAATACTGTGGAAAAGGCTTATCATGATCTTCTCAGGCTTTTAAAAGAGTAATTATTTGGACAAGTGCAGCCCTGAGTGGAGAGGCTTTTCAGAATCCAGTGCAAATAACCAGGGCCATAGATCAGACCACACCAAACCTTAATCCAAGCCCATTGTAAATATTTTCAGTGAGACGGCCTTTGATGAATATCCTGATTCCAACTTCAGTAGTTGGGCAACTTCCTGTCACTCTGTAGGTTGAATGGATTTTCAAACAAATAGATAGAACAAGGATTTTTAGTAGCTTTAAATTTTGTAGAAATAGTCCCTTATCAGACTGAGTACTAAACCGTATCTTCTTTTTCTGGTTTTGTGATTTTTTTTTGTTAGAAATCATTATTTCGTTTCTTTTAGCCTCTATTGCAGGTGGGTACAGATCAAGCCATGTATGAGGGCTCCAGCGAAGGTAAGGGAGATTTATTTTTTTATCAGTTCTTGTTTCATAATGATTGCTTCATCTCTACAATAACAAATTGGAGTTGGAGCACAGATAGTTTGTGTCTGCAAAAGGTCAGTAAAAGTCATTACAAGGGGCCATGGAAATGTCTTCACTGGGCAGAAGCAAAACGAGTCTTTGTTAATAATAATATCAGATTGAGATAAACTGAAGAAAAGCAACAGGTTTGCAAGACAGGAACTTTGATTCTAATCCTGACTATATTTTTATTTAGGAATTAACTAACCTTTAGCAAAGCAGTTGGTCTCTTAGAGGCTTGGATGCTAGCATGTGCCCAACTAGTCTGGCTCATGAGTAATGGCACTCAAATTAGATAACATAGGCTACATAGCAATATCTTCACTGTCTGCAATAATATTTATTAACATTACAGATATAGTTATGATTGCATAGAGTGCAAGTAGGAATAAAGGATTTTTGCTGAGATACATCTGACCATTTCTATAAAAAGAAGTAATATAATTTCCTTTACTATGTTCATATAGGTGAAATAAGCTCTACAATTACTTAAACCTAGAAAAGCATGTTGGTTATTTCTGCATTCATGCCCAATTTTTATCTTTTTGAGTCTAACTTATTTTCAGAGAAAAAAAAAATTCCCTAAGACATCATTATGAGGTATAAGTTTCCCTGGAAAGTTCATGTACAACACAATGCAAGAAAGTTTAAGGTTAAAATGATTGGGTTATGTTTTTTAGCCTAATCAGTACTTTAGTCCCCTAACAGATATGAACTGGGTGGTAACTGCAGGCAATTAGGGTGTGGCTGGAGGAGATGAGTCTTTGGGAGTGTGCCTTCAGGGTATATATTTACTTTGTGATGAGTTGAGCCTCTCTCTCTCTCTCCCTCTATCTCCTTCTCTCTCTCTCTTTTTCTTTTCTCTCCTCTTCCTGGTGTGATGTTCCCAACTGAGTTCCTCTGCCCCACCCTTTCACAATGATGTTCTGCCTTCCCTCAGGAATGGAGTTGGCCATCTATGGGCTGAAAACATGAGCCTTCAAAAAAAAAGTTTCCTCCTCTTTTATTTATTTTTATTTTTATTTATTTTTAATGTGTCTTCATCCTAGCAGTGAGAAAGCTGAGTAAAACAATAAAACAGACACTAAATTATAAATAGGGAGATATGACATGGGTGCAAATTAAGAATAAGTCTATGAAAAATTTTTCTCAATTAAATTAAAAACACACATGGATTTTTTTCCTCATCTTTTCCTAACATATCCCTACTCAACGTTGTTTGCCTATAGATCTTGTTTGGAAACAGCCTTAATGGCATCATGAAACAGCTCTAGACAACATTTTAAGGTCCTCACATTCTTTAGCAGTGACTTTCCTTCCAACTATTTCCTCCAGGCACTTAATTCTATATTCCTGTTATGGACATGCTCTTAGTTTGTTATCCTTCCTGTGTTTTTAAATATTTCCTTAATACTCTTTGTAATTTAATGAATAGTTATTGGAGATAGTGGTCTGTTGAGAACCTGATGAATCCCTAAAAGTGAAGTGTGAAACTCAATTACAAGATTTCAGAAAATATATTTGGAGCAAGACATCCGTTCTGATATGAAACCTCCAAATTATATCACTTGTACATCCTATGGCTTCTGGTTGCTAGCTCATCATGAGAGATAATTTTTTGATTTCTTAAACACAAAAAGGTTTTCTATAAACAAAATGATTTTTCACTCTTCAGATGGTTTTTCATCTACCACTAGAAATCTATTGTTAAGATTGTTAAAAAGCAATAAAGGCATTTTGCTCATTAACAATTATAATGTATTATATAATTCAAATTGAATTTAAAGTCAGACTAATATCATATATCAAAAACACACTATAGTTCAAATTTAATCTTATATTTATACTACTTAGCGTTTGTTCTTGCCTAGTTGTTTTTATAATATGGTTTCTTTTTGCCTTAAGTGACTATGCAACTTATATACAGAAACTAAATATCCTGATTGAATTCATGTAATGATTTTTGTCCAACAAACTTTTGAGGGCCTTATCCATATTAAAGATGCCCTGACTATCAACACCAGACACTTTCAGTAAAGTCAGCTCACAGTTCCCCTTCAAAGAAAAGCAGCATTTTATCTGTGACCTTGAATTCTTAATTGAGAATGTAATTATTTCTATTTAATTTGCTCATTTTCTTTTTGTTCTTTTGTGATGTTTGGTTGCATGAGGTGGTAAACACTGCTTTCTTTACTTGACAAAAGCTGTTTCCTCTTTCATGACTTAAATATGTTTTTAGGATGTTCCATCAAATAACATTTCCTCAGGCTATGATACACAATATAATATCTTTGCATAGCTTATTTAAAAATCACATCATGGTTTCTAATTTATCACATGCTTCTGGCTAAAGAAAATCTTTGGATGTTCACTTCTTCAGAAAATGAACACAATTTCTCTCATAAGCTCTGATTTGATTCATGAAATGTCCAGAATTTTTATGCTATTTTTAGGAGCAAAAAAATTGTATTCAGGGAAGTATGATTTTATCTTGAAGCTATGTTTACATAGGAAAACACATTATTTTTATTTAGCACATATAGAGAGATGTATAAGTCATCTCTGGAGATTACTGTTTTACTTTCAATTTATGAAAAATGGAAGAAAACTCATTATTCATGAAATGCTTCATTTTATTTAGGGTAGCTTTGGAAAAAGTAATCAAGATTGGGGAGAAAAGTTAGCATTTACTTCTATTCACCTTTAACAAGCCGTTGATAAATATGGTTTTGCTGAAATCATTCTATACAACTAATTAACATAGGCTGTTGTTTAGGTTATTCTGTACTCCCATATCTTGACCCAGCAGTTAGGTTAGATTTGAAAAATAAAGTATGCTAAGACATTTTTTGAAAGAAATGAAAATAATATTTAAAAAAATACTTTCATGTATTTGTGTGTATTTATTAAGTACTTAATTTTCATTTAATAGTGCATTAGAGGTAACATATAAACATTCCTTCAGTCAGTCAAGACTGGTAATAGTATTTTTAAATATTTAACAAGTTGTTTGAAATTTATATGAAGTACATATTTAAAATGAACAATTTAAAGGAAAGTTAATAAAGTCAACTTTGAGTTACTTTAAATCATATACACAATTTAATTTAAATAACATTTAAATTTGAAATTGGTATTGATTTTTTAAATATAATAATGATGGTACTGGGGTTTTTTGCATGAATTTGACAATTTTTTTCATTGATGTAGATTTCTTTCCTACTAAAATGAGCAAGTACAACACAGTTGATTCTCATATTTCACAGATTCTGCAATTCAAAATTCCTCTACTTGCTTAAATTTAATTTTAACCCCCAAATTGATACTCACAATCCTTTCAAGGTCTTGGGAGGAAAGTTGCAAATGTAAAAGAATAAGAAATTTGAGTTGTCCAGGAAAGTCTGAGGATAAACAAGAAAAAACTCTCCTGTTCAGCTCTTATCAACTCTACAGTGTCCTTTAGGGTCACATTTTCTGTACCTCCATGTATTTGATTGATGGATTCATTGTTCAAATCTTCCTGTGAGTATAGTGCTGAAGTGCTGTCCAGTTTTCCTAAGTTCAAGAAGGTGGCAGTGTGCCTTATGGAGAAAGTATGGGTGTTAGCTGAGCTTCCTGCAGGCATGAACTCAAGTGCTATCGGTAGTGAACTGAATGGCAGTGGATTTATAACAGATATTCCATATGGTGTCTTTAAACACAAACATACATAAAATAGTAAGTTATGTGTGGATGAGTTGGTAAAGAGATTGTCAGTTACCTAACACTGCATTTACCTTGGGGGCAACAGTCCAGTGATCTCTAATTCAATGTTTGATAACTTCACAGTGCATATAATGAGGATTGTCTATATGTGATTTTAGCTTCCTAGAACAAGGAACTTACACTGACATTAGTTTGCTTTATGAAGTTTCCTATGCAAGGTATTTTTGGGAGCATATTCAGTTTAATATTTGATATGACCAAGTCAGGAAGCTTCTTCCAGGTTTAGAGGTTTAGAGAAAATGAATACAAGGCTTCAGTTCAATTTATATTTCTTATGTGTCTATTTTGATTTTCTCTTGACTTTAAATATTTTGTCACAGGACAGATTATAGACATGAAATGGAAGAATGGCCTCAATCTTATAAATTTAGCTGTAGTTTCACTTGCTAGAATAAGTTTTATTACCTAGGGTATAAATTAATAACTGCCTGGGGTGAGAAAAGTGTTTTTTCTTTTCTACTTCATAACATACTTTGAACAGATTTATGTGCAAGTGGGAGGATTCTGCTTTATTTGAGGAATTTTTTATAGAATCATAGTTGTGACCAGACAAAAGAACTATTGCCACTATGAACAATACCAACATTACATTCTTTCCCTTTTCTGCATGCGTTATGTATAGCAAAGGCCTCCCTTTATCACTACCTTTCATGTACGGAAAAAGAAATAAGGATACTATCAAATATCACACGTCTCACATAAGATTCAGCAGTGAGAATCCCATGAAATACAAACCTTAGAAACTCTTCATTAGTTTGCTTTAGTGTGAATCCATCCAACCATCAAAGAGAAATCTTGCTGTTGCTACAAATGATTCATCACTTCGGATCTGAAGGCAGATTTGTATTTGTGGAGCTACACATGCAGTCAGATTTTATGCTTCCTTTATTGGTACCCCAAGATTGGTTTGCAATTTACTGCTACCTTTGCTGTCTTGTGTTAGATGTCTGAAGAGAGGAAATAAGGAGCTTCTCTAAGATTTTGGAAGCTGTTTACTTAATATCTTTGTTTGACAATAGCACTATAAAGTTCTGAAGGAAAAAAGAAAGCTCATAGCAAGAAAAGTGCTGATGTGGTCTCAACCCCATACCATCGACACTGGTACCGTAACGCCTATGTAGCCAATAAACTGCTCTGTGGAACCATCACAGAAACAGTCTGTTCAAATAGAAAGTCACTAAGTTCTTTGAACTGACTAAGGTATCTTTGAAAATAAATAGTTTTCTTAGTTGTTCCCAGAGGAAAAAATCAGTGTGTTCAAATTTATTTATAATTCCAAGTTCAATAGAGCATTGAACTCTATTGTGTGATTTGTTTAGAGATCTTTTCTACTGATTAGAGTTAAGGATTCTATAGTTTAAGGTTTTGATTTGTATATACAAAAATTCTCCCAGGAGGGGTAAGATTTAGGTGAGTGCTGGAGTGTATCTATTTTCAGGATGTCTTATGAATATTTACCCCAAATACCAATACATTCAATAGAAATACTGATGATTTTCTATATTTTCATTTGTAACTCTGTCCATAACCATTAGAAAAGTAAGTATTCTTTTTAGTTGTCTTTGGCACTGATACATCGTATTGAAGTAGAGCCTCTTCTTGCCTGTCTTTTGGAGAAAGATATGCACAGTCATCACAGCTGATACTTGTGTTCAAAATGCTATCAGTGTGTTCAAGCAATTAGGACAGGAATTATTTACGAATAGAGTAGAGACTGGAAAGTCTCCTTATGTCTTGGAAAGCCATGCGTGTTTTGAGTTTTACCAAAGGTTGCAATAGCAATTCTGTGGATAGTCATGACCAAATTTAACATGTTAGTTTTCTGTTTTGGTAAATACATGTCCAGTGGTCTGTGATGAACCAGAATAGACCCCTTTGCTGACACTCTCAGCTTTCAAGACTGCGTGCTCCCTCATGACAAGAGTGGATAATGAGATCACAAGCTCAAGGGTCGGTACATGTCCTTCCTTTATTTTGCTATAAAATATATCCAAGGACAAGTAATTTATAAAGAAGAGAGGTTCATTTTTTCACAGTCTGAAGGCTGGGAAGTTTAAGACCATGGCACCAGCATGTGGTGGGGCCTTCTTGCTGCATCATTGCAGGGCAAAGAGCATCACACAGTGAGAAAGCAAAGATCCTCTCAGGCCCTCTCCAGCTACTTATGTCATCATGGATGCTCCATCTTCGTGACCTCCACTAATCCTAATTTCTTCCCAAAGACCCTAACTACAGAAACTACTTATATGTAAATTTGGATATTTAGTGTTCAACTCAGAAAATTAAAAAAAAACATATCCAAAACATATTAGTAATTAAAGACTTTCTTTTCCTTTCCTTCCTTCCTTCCTGCTTTCTTTCTTTCTTCTGTCCTTCCATTCTTCCTCCTTCCTTCCTGCCTCCCTCCCTCTCTTTCTTTCTCGGATTGAACCCTGGGGTGTTCTACCACGGAGTGATATCCCCAGTGAGTGAAATTTTGAGACAAGGTGTTTTAAGTAGGCCATATTTGCCTTGAACTTGGGATCCTCCTGCCTCAGTCTCCTGAATATGTGGTTTTTCAGGTGGGTGCTGCCACACCTGGCTACCTGAAGACTTTTTAAGTTCAATTTTCTTTGTAAGTGAAGACTTTAAATTTCCAACTCCTGACTAAAACTTTCATGCCAACTTTTTTTCAGTCCTACCTCTTTATATGATAGAACCTTTTGTTCCCTGCTCTAGAGTTTTGTTTGATCTGAATAAAATTCAGATTTTTTTGCACAATGTTCATTGATTCACCCTCTTTCCTCTACAAAGTGTCCTCTTTATTATTCTTTATAGTCTTTGTACATGCTCTGATCTCTCTCAAGAAAACTTTGCAGAAATTACCATGTGTGTAATTTCCCCACTTCATACAACTATTCTCAAAAGATCTTCTCTGGCCACACATTATGCTCAATACTATTAGAATGGTTTAATTTTAATTAAAGCAATTTTCATTGCCTTAAAATATCATTTGCCTCTTTATATTTGGTCTGCTTTGTCCCCTAAAAGTAATCTCTTACAAATATATAAGTAAAATTTTGTTTAATTTGCATCTTCCCCTTTGGATCCCAGGTACCCAAACGTCCAGTTTGTAGTGGCCATGTAATAAATATTTGTGGAATAAAATAATAAATTACATAATTTTATTACTATCTTTTCCTTTTTATGTCTTCTCTTCAATTTCATCAACAGTAGGACACAGGGAGACATTCAAACCTAAGGCAAGCAAAGATGTTTTAAAATTAAAAAGGCAATATGTGCTTCCTCCATTAGGCAACAGACTAAAAACAGAAGAGAGCCTTGCCAGGGTAAATTCATGGCTCTTATGCTTGTTAACTGTGCAAACTTGGGTAAATTACTCAGGAACCCTGAACCTTAATTTCTTTTTCTATAAAATGGAGTTAATAATGGGGCTTTGAATCTATCTGATTCAATTATTTTAAAGATTAAGTGGATTAATTCAGCTAAATCTTTAGATAAGTGCCTTGTATACAAGTACTTATTTAGTTTTGGCTCCAATTATTAATGTCTGGTTTTAAATGTTCTGGCAAAGGAATACACTCCTTTTGTATATATGGCAGGGCAAAGTTTTCATAACACTGTATCTGTGGGGGGATTATGTAGAGTGGGGTGGTGTTATTTGGAAAGAATTTGATTGTAATATATAATTCACACAATATTTTTGCTAGTCACTAAACTAAATAAAGGCAATGGCTTTTCTTCCAAATCTTCCAAATGTTTCCCCTGTTTGAGGGAGCCAATAATTCAAGAAATCTCTTATTTATCAGAAATCTGGTAGCATAGGTTTAGCATTTTTTAATTCACCTCTACAAATTAGTCATGCATTGCACTTTGTTTAAGGAATATGCGCACTCCGCCCCCCTTACTTCAGCTTTGGAGGCTTGGGAAAAATCTCACCTATTTAGTAAAAGGAGACAGATGAGTGCTAAATATTCACAATTTCTTACCATTCCATTGCCCCTTATTAAGCCATCAAGGATGGAGCTGTGGGCATGTGACCTTATGGTAAAGAATTCAACTCATCTCTTTTTGTGTTTTTCACATGATACTTATAGTTGCCATCACACACAGAAATATGTAAGCATCCCTGGAGAAGGTAGTTTGTCAAAACTAGCAAGTGAAACTGGAATGTTCCTCATTCTTTATCTTTAGTAAGATGAAGAATCTGGTCTGTAGACACTATAGATTAACTTTCAACTGCCTTAATATCATTAAAATGTGACTTTGGAGAATAAACTTCTGCATGAGTTTAGGAGGACTGCCATATTCAAACCATAGCAGGAGCATTGTAAAATCTTTGCTTGTATTGCACTTGACATTGCAGTTTAAGTACCTGCTCAGCACTGCGGGTAACTCTGGATGCAGAGACAGGTATTTACACTTCTTAGTGCCTTAGTTTCATAATTAACAATGTCTGAAAACAACTTGGTCCTGCAGTTTGTGCAAGCATCAAAGAAATTGATGCCTGTAAAGTATTTAGAGAAATACCTGGAACCAATTGAACTGAAATATTTATGAGATATTTTTGTAACTGTTATTCTCATCACTACATATGCATTTAATTCATTAAGCCTCAATAACTGTCCTGGAATGAAAAGTATAGAATTTAGATTTGAAGTTGGTAATTTTCTTTAAATTACAACACATCATTCTGTTTCTTGGAGTATAAAAGTGTGATGCAAGAGGCAACAAAAATTACAAAGACAGCTTTAAGAGCTACTCTAATTCTTCTCTAAACATAACATTTTGAAAAGATAAAAATCTTATTTTCCATAATTATGCTTAACACATGAAGGAAAACAAAGATAGAAGTTATGTAGCTTGAAATGGAAGAGTGGCACTCGTAATGTGGTTTTCTTTGGCATGCTTAAATCAGGAAACATGAGCTGTGGCATAAAAGTGTGGTTAAAGAGTTCATAAATTGCGAACAAATAAAGAAAAGGAATGAGGGATATCCCAGATTTACTGAACATTTTGAAAACTTGGACCGCCAGGGATTCTTTTCTGTCTTTGTGTGTGGTTTGGAATGCTATCAATATGTGAAAAACACAAAAACAAATGAATGCAGCATTTCAGTTACACTCTGCCCTATCATTGAAGACAATGAATCCTGGACAATGACTCCTATCATATGGGTTTTTATCAACTGTGATTACTTCTGAGGCTAAAATCATAATTGAAACTCATGAGAGAAATAGAAGTCTTTATAATATGTCATAAATTTTATTCCGTACTCAAGACTAGCAACATAATTTGCAGGGCCCAGGGAAAAATTAAAAAGCAAGCATCTTGCAAAAATTTTGTTGAAAATTTCAAGATGGCAAGAGTGGAAACTTGAAGCAAGTTTGCATCCCTGCCATCTGCAGAGTTACTGTCCAGAATATACATACATGAAGCTGGATGTATCAGCACTGTAATGATAAGCAACCCAGAAATAAATTGGACAGGAATCCAAGCATGAAAGCCTTGTTTGTATTTGACCTTAAACTATCCTTACCTAACAAAAAGTGTACTGTGTGAATTTGCTACACAAGTGAAGCCAAGCATCTCACAATCACGAAAAAGAATCTGAAACATGTGACACTCATGATTTTGAAAGGAGATAGTAGAGAGTGGTTCTTATATTAAACATTGTCTTTAAAAATCTGATTAAAAATATTTAGGTCAATAAAACTAGTTCTTACACAAATTAAAATGATCCCAGGGTCAGGGAATGCTTAAATGATTTGGATAATTTTAGTTATGTTGGAGTTTCTGCTGTTTTTTAACTTGTAAACATGATATGAAATGTGTGCTCATAAAGATAATAGATTGCTCTTCTTTTCCTATCTTATCATCCTCATACCAGGAAGAAACAAAAGTTGGTCACTTTTGTTAAAGATAAAATATAATGACTGAGAATATTCTAAATTTAGAAATTGCAGAAAAGTAGAAGTATTGATGGAAATTAATTAAAATGGTGTACCAGTTTATTTAGAAAATTGTTAAATGTAATTAAGATCATATTCCAAACATAAGAAATTTATGGTTTTTAATTCATAAAAGTTGATAAAGTTACTGGTGTTTAAAGTCAAATTTAAAACTTTACTCCTAAATCTATTTATATAGTTATATATTTATGTAAGTCTAGTTATATACACAAAGGAATAAATTAATTAAAAATATGAATAATAAAAATGGATTTTGAAAATAAAGTACCTTAAAATGATTAAAAATTAGCTCAATATTAATGCTTTATGAGAAAATATAATAGATATAAATTATTTCTCCAGATTTTTACATGATTGACAACTAAAATGGGATAAAAATTGAATTTGAGAAGTGAAAGACCTCTACAACAAAAATTATATAATATTGAATAAAGAAATTCAAGAAGACCTGAGAAGATGGAAAAATATCCCATGTTCTTGGTTAGACAAAATCAATATAGGTAAATGGACCATTCTGCTAAAAGTGATATACAGATTGAACACAATCCCCATAAAGATACCTATGTCATTCTTCAGAGATATAGAAAAATAATTTCTCAAATTCATTTGGAACAATAAGAAACTTAGAATAGCCAAAAAACTACTAAGCAAAAAAAAAAAAAAAAAAAAAAAAAAAAAAAAAAAAAAAAAAAAAAAAAAAAAAAAAAAAAAAAAAAAAAAAAAAAAAAAAAAAAA
>PVKS010029553.1:0-25264 GCA_004027875.1 Aplodontia rufa | reverse complement strand
GGCCTAGAGTCCACCCAAGGACTGGATCAGATTTTGCAGATACTCCCTGAGGATGTTCCTGGAGGTGGGCGCAGACCTGCCTAGCAGGCACCCATTGTAAGGAATAATCAACACCCTCTAGCCCCACCTCACCCCGGGCACTCCCTCAGCTTCAGCCCCTAGAGGCTCCCATGTGGGGTTATTAGCAGAGAGTGGGTAGTGATTGCGCTGTGGCGCGGTCATTCTAGGGTTACAGGAAGCTCTTGGCCTGCGAAGGTGCTGCATGCACCAAGGTTGGGTGCTCTGCGAATGCACGACCCACCGGCGCGTGCTACCATGCACCCTAGCCTTTGGGTTAGGGAATCTGCCCAGGGTGAGCGCAGGAGGTCAACGCTGGGCCAGTGTCAGGAGCCAGCTGCTCAGCCTTCAGCTACTCAGTCTGCAGGTGAGTCTAGCATTCCTCCACACAGGTCCACTGAGTCGGAGCGACAAAACCATATGAAAAACTAAATAAAATTGATTCTCTGTTTTTTTCTCTCTCTCTCACTGTCCCTTTCTCTCTTTTAAAAAAAATTGATGATGGACTTAAAAGTAAAAATGTAAAACAATTGAACTTTTAGAGAAAAATAAGAGGAAATTTTCAGGGTCTAAGGTGATGTAAAAAATTCTTAGGACATCTAAAACGTAAATCATGAAATAAAAAACTGACAAATTGAACTTCAACTTCATCAGAATTAAAAACTTTTATTCAAAGGAAGACACTTTAAAGAGGATGATCAGACAAGCTATAGCCTGAAAGAAAAATATTTGCAAAACTTTTTATCTGACAAGGACTAATGTCTAGGCTATGTATAGAACTCTCAAACTCAGTAGTAAAAAGAAGGAGAAGGGGAAGGAGGAGAAGAAAGGAAAAGGAAGAAAGAAAAAAGATAAAAAGCAATCCAATAAGAAAAGGACTAAACCATGTGAAAAGATGTTTTTCCGAAAATCAACACATGCAATGACACTCATTAGCCATCAGGGAAATGCAAATTAAAGCCACTATGAACCTGGTACAGTAGCACAGGCCCATAATCCCAGCAACTCAGGAGACTGAGGCAGGAGCATCGCAAATTCCAGCCCAGTCTGGGCAGCTTAGGGAGACCTTGTCTCAAAATTAAAAATAAAAAGGGCTAGGGATATAGTTCAGTTGTAGAGCATCCCTGCATTCAGTCCCCAGTACTCCAAAACAAACAAATGCCCCATGGTAAGATATCACTACCAACCTATCAGAATGAACAACACACACACACACACACACACACACACACACACACACACACAGTGACAAGACCACATGTTGGCAAGGATGAGGGAAAATCATTGGTGAGAATGTAAACTGGTACAGACACTCTGGAAAAGAGACAATTTCTTTTTTTTATTAGAAGTATATAGAGATACAGTTGAGGGGGAACGTTATCAAAACATTAGCAATCAATGGATATAAACTTTGTTATCCAGGGGAAATGCCAAAACATGGATAACCACCTTGGGTTTTACTTATTGCAGTTTCCCCCAGAAGAACTCATGCGTTAAATGGGTAGCTCGTGGAGGAATGACATCAGCTTCTGGGATGGTTCCTCCCTATTCCCACTCTCCAGTCTCCTATGAGTTCTTCATACACCCTCCCCACTCCCCGTCCCCCTCCCTACACCTCCAAGTATCCTAGAGAGCCATCCCCCTATTACTCTGAAAGTCATTCAATTTGAAGTTTAGTTAGGTTAGCCATCAGCCCTACTACTTCCCCATATATGCTAGCATCAACAGATGAGAGAAACCATTCGGCCCTTGAGTCTCTGCGCTTGGGATACTTCACTGAGCATAATTCTATCCATCTCCATCCATTTGATTTCAAAAGACATAATATCATCCTCTCTAATGGCCGAGTAGTATTCCATAGTATATATGTACCAAAGCTTTTGTATCCACTCGTCAAGTGAGGGGCATCTAGGTTGGTTCCATGATCTAGCTATAGTAAATTGAGCTGCTAAAAACATTGATGAAGCCACATCACTATAATATGCTGATTCTGTCTTTTGGGAAAATTCCCAGGAGTGGGATAGCTGGGTGGTAAGGTGGTTCCATCCTTAATTTTTTGAGGATTCTCCATATAGCTTTCCATAGTGGCTGAATCAGTTTGCAGTCCCACCAGCAGTGTGACAGTGTTCCTCTTTTCCCACAGCCCCTCCAGCATCTGTCGTTGTTTGTATTTTTCATTTTTGCCACTCTAACAGGAGCGAGGTGGTATCTCATGGAAGTTTTGATTTGCATTTCCCTTATAACTAATGATGTAGAGCATTTTCTCATATATTTGTGGGCTTTCTGGACTTCCACTGGAGAGAAGTTCCTTTTGAGTTCTTTAGCCCATTTATTGATTGGATTATTTGCGAGTTTGGACTTTAGTTTCTTTAGTGCCCTGTATATTCTGGATATTAGCCCTCTGTCCGAGGTGTAGCTGGCAAAAATTTTCTCCCATTCTGTAGGTTCTCTCTTGATGCTCTTGACTAGATCTTTAGCTGTGCAGAAACTTTTTAGTTTAATTGCATCCCATTCATTTATTCTTGATTTTACAGCATGCGCCATAGGGGTTTTGTTAAGGAAGAAGCTGCTGACTCCTGTAAGGTGTAGTGTTGACCCGACTTCTTTTTCTAGTAAGTTTAAAGTTGTAGGCTTAATATCCAGGTCTTTGATCCATTTTGATTTAATTTTTGTGCAGGGTGAAAGATAAGGATCCAGCATCAGTTGTCTACAAATGGCTGTCCAGTTTGTCCAACACCATTTGTTGAACAGGCTATACTTTTGCCCCCTTTATCAAATATCAAATAGTTAAGGATATGAGGGTTAAGAGACAATTTCTTAAAACAATTAAACATGCAACTATCATGTGACTCAGCAATTTGTAAATTAAGCATTTATTTCAGAGAAATGAAGACTTATGTTCACATTAAAATCTGCACATGAATGTTCGTAGCAAATTTTTAATAGCCATAGCTTGGAAACAATTCAGATGTCCTCCAGTGGGCGAAAGGTTAAACAAACTGTGTTATATCCACACCATAAATACTAATCAGCAATAAAAATAGATGTGGGGCTGGAGCAGTGGCTTAGCAGTTACGGTGCTTGCCTGGCATGCGCAAGGATGCAGGTTCAAACCCCAGCACCGCGTACTCAACTAAGTGTCGGAGCAATGAAAGCCACGTGTCTCTCTCTTATTTCTTCTCCCTTACTGTCCCTCAATCTTTAAAAAAGAAGATAGAGAGAAAGAGAGAGAGGAAGGGATGTGCAACTAATGCACACCGCAACCTGGGTGAATCTCCAGAGAAATTTTATATATAATATTATCCTTTTTGCAGTACTGGGGATTGAACCCAGGGCCTCACGCATGCTAGGCAAGTGCTGTATCACTAAGCTACATTCCCAGCACTCCCTTCTACCTGCCTCCCTTTTTAAAAATGTTGAGACAGGGTCTTACTAAGTTTCCCAGGCTGTACTGGAGCTCTTGATCCTCCTTACTCAGCCTCCTGAGTTATATATAGGCTTTATATATAACATTCTCTTTTTCTTTTTTAGTCTGGATTTTATTTATTTATTTATTGGCTCTTTTTATTTCTACGTGATAGTAGAATCCATTTTAACATAATTATAAAAGCATGGGATGTAAATTGTTCTAACTCAGTCTCCAGGACCTCACTTTTCCTTTTCTTCTCTCCACCAACTGCTCCTTTTCTGCTACTCTACTGAGTTTCTGCCATTTACCTAATTTTTTTAATTCATTTCTTGTGGATGTACATGATGGTGAGATTCACTGTGATATATTCATGTATGTACACAGGAAGGTTATGTCAGATTCATTCCATTACCTTTTTTTTTCTTATTCCATTCCTCCTCCCTTCCCTTCATTCCCCTTTGGCTGCTCCATTGATCTTACTTTTTTTTTTTTTTTGAGAGAGAGGGACAGCGTGAGAGAGAGAGAGAGAAAGAGAGAATCGATTTTTATTTAAGTTTTTTTTTCACATGGCTTTTGTTGCTCTGATACTTAGTTGTGTACGTGGTGCTGGGGTTTGAACCCATGTACTTGCACATGCAGGGCAAGCACTGTAACCGCCAAGCCACTGCTCCAGCCCCGATATGTAACATTCTTGAATGACAAAAGTATAGGAGTGAAGAACTGATGAATGTTTGGCAGGGGTCGAGAAGGGGTTGACGTGGGAGGGAAATGGCTGAGCCTATCAAAGGACAGCATGAGAAAGTCTCATAGTTTTGGGAATGTTCTACATCTGCATCTGGCTGTATTCCGTGAGCCTGTGCAAATATCAGAGCCGAGACAGATCTTGCCTTCCTTCTAGCTCCACTGTTGGATATTGGGACTAGAACTGGAAGTCTCAGTGTTCAACCCATATTTCTTCGTTGATTTACAGAGTCACTCTGTGTATAAGTGATCTTCGAAAGCATCAGTTTCCTCATCTTAAAATATGGCAAAGATTAAGTGAGATTAAATCTGTACGCTGCTCAGCCCATAACCTGGCACCCCAACTAGGAACAATACTCATGGGGGTAACAAAGCAAGTGTGGTGTGACATGTGATTAGAGACCACAGACAGAACTGTTCATGTACTTTAAAAAAGTCATACTGGGGGCTGGAGCGGTGGCTCAGCTGTTTCTGCGCTTGCCTGGCAAGCACAAGGACCCGGGTTCAAACCCCAGCACCACGTACACAACTTAGTGTTGGAACAACTAAGGCCATGTGAAAAACTAAATAAAGTTGTTTCTCTCTTTCTCTGTCTCTCTCACTGTCCCTCTCTCTTTAAATAAAAAAAAAGTCATACTGGAGGATATAGCCATATAATTTATATGTTTATAATCATTAAAATCAAGGATATGATATTTAATAACATGAGAAATGGCTTCAACTATCCTGTTAAATAAATAATGATTCAATCTTGCCTGCAAAAGATATATTGTTTTTTTCTATTTCCTTCAAGTTTTATTCTTTTATATATATATTTTTTATTAGTGCATTATAGTTTTACATAATGTTGGAATTAGTTGTCACATATTCCTAATTGCACACAATTCAGCAATACAATTTTTTCAATATCCTCCCCCACATCCCTCTATCTCCCTCCTCCTATCCCCTGATCCCTTGCCTTTCTTATGGGTCCTATAATGTTTCTAAAAAACCCAAATACAGTGACAAAATTCTTATACCTATTAAGAACATTTTACATATATATGGCTATAGTATATGCAGTGACAATTATAATGGCTTGGAATGTACCTTGCTTTATCTCAGTTCCAACATTTCCCCTTCTCCTCCCTTCCTATCATCCCTTGTTATTCTTCAAAATATTTGACAATGGGATTAAACATTTACGTTTTTGTACAAGTTATGCAGTATAGCTTGTTCAAATATCTTGTGAAGTACAAAAGATATATTCTTTTTTTTTTTTTAAGAAAGACGGACAGCGAGAGAGGGAAAGAGAGAAACAACTTTATTTAGTTTTTCATGTGGCCTTTGTTGCTGCAACACTCAGTTGTGTACGTGGTACTGGGGTTCGAACTCGGGTCCTCGTGCATGCTAGGCAAGCACTGTAACCGCTGAGCCACCGCTCCAGCCCAGATATATTCTTAAAGGTGAGAATGAAGCCTGCCCAAGAAGGAGTTAACAGTACTCACCTCTGGTTGGTGATCTGTCCCTTTGAAACCTCTCATCAAAATAATAATATAATGAGATGGTGGAAGAAAAGAACAAAATAAATTCACACAGAAGCAGACTTTGGTAGATAGCTTTCCAAGAGATAAAACAGGGTCACCCGTTCCCCTCCTGAGAAGGAGCCCCCATGTAGACCCTATAATCCAGGAGAAAGGAGATGCTTGGAATCCTAAGTGGTTTTTGAATCGAGGAATGGAACAGACGTGAGGATCATACCACATTGTACTAAGTGGCTCAGACTGCCATAATAAGATTCCACAGGCAGGGAAGCTCAAGTTTCTGCAGGGTTGTTTCCTCTGAGGCATCTGTGCCTGACTTGTAGATGACCATCTTCTTCCTGTGTCTCATGGTCTTTTGTCTATGTGTGTGTCTCTGTCAAAATTTCCTTTTCCTGTAGGGACACAGTCATATTGGATTAGGGCCACCCCAAAGGCCTCATTTTAATTTAATATTCTTTTTAACGATATGATATTTGAGTATAATTACATTCAGAGGTACTGGGGATTAGGATGTCAACCTATGAAATCTGGGGAAGGAACACAATTTAGTCCTTAACAAGTATAATTTACCACATAGCCAAAGTATTCATAAACAAAGTTAAACAACAGACTGGGAGAAATGTTTACAACATATATAACAGTTATTCTTATCCAAAATATATAAATGGTTTATATAAATCCATAAAAGAAATGTAAATAACCCTGTAGAAAAATGGGCAAAGACTATTAATCATAGGCAATTTGCAGAAAAACAACATGAAACAATATAAAAATAAAAAGATTCTCAACTTTATCAATTTTATGCAAAATAGGGAAAAATGAGATGTTTTTTCACCTCTCAGATTGGCACAAATTAAAAAGACTGATAATAACAAGTCTTGGTAAGGATATAAATAAATGGGAACTAAAAGTCACGAAGAATAAAACATAAGCTGGGTACCCTGTTGCATGTCTGTAATCCCAGTGACTCAGGAGGCTGAGGCAGGAGGATCACAAATTTGTGGCCAGCCTCAGTAATTTAGGCCCTAAGCAACTTCGCAAGACCCTATCTCAAAATAAAAAATAAAAAAGGGCTGAAATGTGGCTCAGTGGTTAAGCACCCCTGGGTTCAATTCCTGGCACAAATTAAAAAAACAAAAGAGTGGGCATATGTTTGAATAATACTGAAGACTATGTATACTAAATTCCAAAATATGTGTGCCCAGGGTTAATTTTCTTCTAGCAATTTACCAAATGACTATATGTCGGAAGACTCTGTCTGTCTGTCTGTCTGTCTCTCTCTGTGGTACTGTGGATCACATGTAAACCCAAGGGTTTTACACATGCTAGGCAAGTGCTCTACCAGTGAGCTACATCTGCAGCGCCTCTCTCTGTTTTTTTCTGCTGTAAATGTAAAAACTAAATTGTAAATGTCCACTTAATGAGAGAGAAGTAAAATACAGTCATCACACTCCTACAATGAATAGATTATCCTATTAAAATAATGGGTGGTCCTACATGTACTGAGAGTAAAGACAAGGGACACATAGAAGCTAATTGAAGAACTATAATCTAGTGTGATCGTTTTTATGTTTTTAAGTGCATATTTGCATGTATAAGGAAATACATAAAAAGCTTCATAAAGATGTTCACCAAACCAGGCAGGAGTTATATCTGGAGGGGAATAAAGGTGAAGTTGGGGAAGATGGAACGGAAGGTTTTCCATTTTATTCTTTGTCTTTCTGTGTTACTGAAATTCTGTACAACGAGCATAAAAAATCTTGCATGCCCCCCCAAACCATACACCCATGGATGGAAAAAAAGGTGTCCACTTCTAAAGAGCTTTTCAGAATTGCCAGCCACAGCCTCAAAGTCCTCTCAGGCTTCTAAGAATGGCAGCCACCTCGTGAGAGCCTTGATTGCCCCAAATGTTTGCTTTAATCAATGTAATTAGGAGAGCCTCAATTAAGCTGGAAGGCAGCGGCTTCTTCCAGAAGTGGGTCTCTTTTTCTCCCTCTGTCCTCTCCATATTTCATCTCGTGACTCTGAAGACAGCTGTGAGCAAATGAGGTCTCTGAAGCCTTCTGATGTGTTAGGGCATTGCTCCTGCTTGCTGCATCTTTAGGTGATTCATTAATGCTCTGACTTGTAAAATTTCCTTCTGTCCCTCCCAATCTGCATCATCTCCTGTTCCCCAGCTCTCTGAAGTTCCACACAACACAGTCACTAAAACCAGAAACCTGTGGGTTTCCATTTTCCTGGCTTTCATACTTGGTTAACCACTAAGTGTGTGGGGCTGACTCCCTAATTTGCCTTTGATGTGTTCCTTTACTCCATCTCTACTCTCAGTGTATGATCACCTCTCACAAGAATAATTTTCATTCTTACCTTTTACCAGCCCACTTTCCCCTCCAGTTGCAAGAGAAAGCCTTCCAGCAACCAATTTGACCATGTAATTTACAGCTTAAAACATGATTGTGTCCATGGCTTACTGGATGGAGACTGTAGGGAAGGAAAAGGGGGGATCCCCTTTAATGCCCATGGCTGATACCCCTACAGCAAAAGACAGGGTTGACACAAGAAAGGCATTAAAAATTTTTATTATAGTTTTACGCAACCTTCAGGTTAAAGACACAAATGCCCAGTGTGAGCAGAAGTGTTTTTATATTTAGCCTCAATGAAATGTGGCCAGCCATGTAGAAATATGATTGGAGGAAAAGGATGTGAGCTAATGAAGATAGACTGAATGGGGAAACAGAAAGGCCTGCTCGCTCAGCTTCTTCTTGGCCCCTCAGTTGTAGCAGTTTTCCTCCCAGGTATAAGACAGGCCCTCTGGGATGAGGGTCTTAATTTCTTTATGGCCAGCTTCTAAACAGAGAAGGGAAAGTTAGATCAATAGTTCCAGGTTTTACGGTTGGATTTGTTTCTATGACTATCTTACAGAGAAGAATTCTAGTTTCTGTGACTTGCTTGAGGGAAGACCAAAGGCAGGAGACAGGAGGGAAGGGACAAGGTCAGAGAGAAACAAGAAACTCTGCTTTTGAGGTCTTCACTTTGGGGCATCATTTTCTCAGCATCAACAAGCCCAAACCCCTTACCATGGTGTACACTACCCAGAACCACTGCCCACGCCGTCGCCCTGGCAGACATCCTGGAAAGTCCTCTTTTTCCCAGCTGTTCACAGAACTCTACAGGTGCCTTTGTCATTTTCTCCTGCTAGGGATCTGTAGGACACATGCTGATTTTTCTTTTTGAACATCCACACCACTCCCATTTCTTATGGTACCCACAGGCCATTGCCTTGCCTTTCAACCCATGTATGGCTCAGAGAGGTGATTCCAGATCCCTTCTCCTTAACTTCTGGCCCAGGCAGATCATTTAGCTTTGCTGGTCCATGAATTTGAATTTTGAATATCGTAAGAGCATTGAAGAGACCAGCTCCTCTCTGGTTCAACTCAGATCCCTGAGACTACTTCTTCAGCTTCCCTCTGATTCTATGAATTCACTTGTACACAACCTTCATATCAACTCTTTATGTAAGCAAGCTGAGTCACTTTGGGTGCTTATAATTTGAAAATTCCCAACCAGAGTTGAGAGTTCAATGGGAAATTTCAAAGATGCCACCCAAAGGGAAAAGTGAAACAGGGAGGAAAGGGGGAGCAGCCTCTAGGGGTGACAGAGCTGACAAGAAGGCTCAGGGACCCAAACATGGTGGAAATGCAGTAAAGGTCAGGCACATTCTATGTGAAAAACATGGCAAAATTGCAGAAGCCATGGAAAAATTAAAGTCTGGAATGAGATTCAATGAAGTGGCCACACAGTATAGTGAAGATAAAGCCAGGCAAGGGGGTGACTTGAGTTGGATGACTGAGGGTCCATTGTTGGACCATTTCAAGAAGCAGCATTTGCCATGCTTGTAAGTGAGGTGGATAAACCTGTATTTACAGACCCACCAATTAAGACAAAATTTGGATATCATTATTATAGTTGAAGGGAGAAAATAAAATCATATGAAAAACTGAAAAGAAAATCCCAATGAACCCTGCCTTTCTCCAATAACTGTGTGTGTGTGGTGGTGGTGGGGTTTGATTCCAGAACCTTGAAATGCCAAGCTTGTGCTCTACCACTGAGCTATACCTCTAGACTCACCAGAGAAACTCTACTTGTCCTTCAGGACCCTAGTCATGTCCATGTACTCATTAATTCATTCAATGAATATTTACTTAACAATACTATGAGCTGCGCCTGTGCTAGGTGACAACGGGTGTGGTCCTTGGAGGTATCAACCTATAAATATATCCAAATAAACAACTCTTGGAGGTCTCAAGTACAGAGGGTAAAGTTATATTCCTCTGTTCTTGGCACTTTATCAGCATTGTTCTGGGTAATAGATTAATTATAACTACACCCTCATCTTCTTCCTTCTTCCATTGTGCTTGATATGGGAATATATTCTTGTGAAATGTTTACTGAAGTTTTGTGTGCATGCACCTTTCACACAAGGGGTATTATATTATATATTTGTTTTTGCTTACTATTTTTCTTCATGAAACATGATAGCATGCCTGAAGTACTTGAGATAATTGTATGGGCCTTGGAAGCAGATATAATGATTGCGGCTTTTAGATTGAGTGAAATGGGAGGCCATTTGAAAGTTTTAAGCAGAGGAGTGATATGATTTGAATGAGTGTTTTATAAGGATTAATCTGGCTGTGGTGATGAGATTAGAATTCAGGCATGCAAGCATGGAAACGGAGGCCCGTTGGGGGGCTATTGAAGTATCCAGGGGAAAGCTGACAATGATTGAAACCAAGGTGCGTTAAGCTCCCATACCGGGAACTCCTGCATATAAGTGAGAATGCATCCTAACAGAAAAATTGGCAAAAAGTACAACAGGAAATCCCCAAACAATACGAGATGCAAATCATTAATAATCTAGAAATGCAAACTAAAAGCACAATAGGATATTGCATCTGGAATTCTGGCAAAAAAAAAAAAAACAAAGCCAACACTCTGAGATAAAAGGACTTGAACATACTTTTATGCTATTAAAGGAATATAGACTCTAGAAACAAGCTGACTCTACCGAATCCAATTAAATATGATCCAGCAACTCAATAATTCAGCTCCTAGTTATATATAGAGAGGGAGCGTGGAGTCATCTATCTGGAATAAGCACATTCCTGGGAAATTCTCACACAGGATCATCAGGGAATGTTTCAAGAGGTTTTTTTTTTTTTTTTTTGCATCCTTTGTGGCAATGGGGCGGTGAGGACGGACAGCTTAGGTCCCCATCGATGGGAGAATGGCTGGGTAGGAAGTACATTGGACTTTGGATGAGCCACTTTCATACATCGTTCACCCTTTCTTCAAAGCAACCCTAAGGCGGTGGAACTTTTAGGATCCCCATTTTATGGGCCATAAAACCCAAACTATCTTCTCCTGAACAAGTTTATTTTCTTGTACGCTTCTCCTTAGTTTTAGACGAGGGTACTGGGGTTGAGGGGCGCAGTGGTGACTCGGGTCACTCAGCCATTCCGGCTTCTCCGCTCTGGGGGAAGCTGCACTCGGAGGACACAGGTGGCCTCGGGGCTGGGCGCTCAGCACCGCGGACAGCGTCGGCCGCAGGGCAGGGGCGGGGCGGGGCGTCGCCGGAGACGTCACGGCGCGCCAAGTCTCCGGGGCGCGCGCTTGCTGGCGGCCGCGTCACGTGACCCAGGTGATGGGCACCGCGCGCCACGCACCCCCTGCGCGCAGCCCCTTGACCTGCAGCCTCCGGACCGCGCCGCAGCGCCGACCCCAGCCCGGCCGGTGAGCGCGGCTGCTCGCCCCTTCCCGGCCCAAGCGCTGCCTCTTCTCGGGCGGTGTGGGGGGGCCGGCGCCTCCGCTCCAGTCTCCCTGGTGCTGGGGAGGCATTGCCCGCTGTCCTGAGCCGGGCCCTGCCGGGTGTGGGGGTGGGGATGGAGGCGGCGGAGGAAGGGGGAAAGAGAACGTGACCTCGTCTCTGCCCTTGGCCCCCGCGGCCTCCTGGAGGACCACTGACCTCGTGCGCGCGTGTGATCCGGCGAGTACAGAATTTCGCAGGCAGAAGCGACGCGCTAACAGTGAGGTTTCAGGCATCAGCGCCCGGCTCCCGGGTCCGAAGGCTGCCCCCCTAACCTTTCCTAACTTGAGGAGGGGCTTGTAGCTTGCCGCCTTCCCATGGGGCCAGGACTGTCCAGGGTCACACTGAAGTTGGGAGGTTTCCAGCGTTGTGCGCCGGGGGGACAAGCAGGAAGCTTTGGAGCCCTAGGGCCTCATGGGGGCAGGGTCCTTATAGACAGTTTTAACTGCGTCTCTGTTCCCAGATGAGAAAAACAGGCTCCCAGAGAGGCGGGGTGGCCCTAGGACCAAGACACAGCCAGTGTGGGTAGTGCCCCTCTCACCCTCAGGGAGATGGGGGGTGGGGTGGCCGGTAACCTTGAGGACCCAGCAGGCAACAGTAGGCACTAACGGATCCCAGGGGCCCCACTCTAACACACCCGCGCCCAAGGAGCCCAAGTCCTCCTGTGTAGCCCCTCCCCACACATCCACCTTTGTACTTTCTCCATTTCTGGGCTTTAACTTAGGCCCTGACTGTCTGGTAAAGAAATAATCAATACCCCCCCACCAATCCCCTCACCTGCTTTCTCTTGGGTCCAGCAATCTAGAGTTGAGAATTATTCCTAAGGAAAGCCCATTCAGTTTTGAGAGAGAGGGGGAGCAAAGAGAATGCAGGTTCTGCTGCTTCCTAATTTTGAGGTCTTGGGGAGGACCCCTCTCCTGACAAGGGATAGATTAGGAAGCAGCTGTCACACGGGCACTCCAACAAGACCTTGTGTGTGGGAGCCTTAGTGGTAGGGAGCTGCACAGGGTTTCTGGCTCTCAGCTCCTTGCCACTGCCTTGTACTTGTTCAGGTAGGACCTAGCAAAGGCTGGCTGGGACTCTGGCTGTAGATATTGAGTGCTCTAGGGCTCCTAGGTCTGCTAGCCTTGCCGGGGTGGGGGCTGAAGTGGTATTCTGGCTACCTGCCTACCCAACCGGGTGAAGGCCGCAGCAGTGTCCAGCAGTGCCCAGACTGTTCAGTGTTTGTAAAACGCAGTGTTCCCACAGTAGGCCAGGCTGGGTACAGCCAGGCTTTGTTCTCTATTCTGGCCTGAAGTGTCCCATTCCCCATGAGGGGGGCGGGCACCAGCTGGCAAAGGAAGTAGCTGCAACCAGTGGAAAGTGTATTGAGTGTAAGAGAAATGTGGGGTAACATGATTCTGCAGTGAGGAAAGCACAGGCCCCCTCACCAGCATAGGCTTTTCAGCCTCAGTTTCCCTGAGGAAATGGAGCCGACAGGGGCCCTCAGTGGAATGTTGAGTTTAGTGACTGCTCCAAAATCGGTGCTTCCTGACAGTGTGTTCTTTTTTAAATTTCCAGAATGGATGGTCTTGGTGTCTAGTTAACTTTGCTGGGTGTAGAACAGGGATAATAAAGTCTCTTAGTTGTTTGGGTTGTTATGATGCTCTAGGCCAAGAGCTCATGGGCCTGGTGGCAGGCTGGGCTGGTATGGCCCTACATTTGTCAGGAAAAGCAGGGGTTGTGACCCCAACTGTATGACCCTAGAGCCCCTGCCCAGCCTTTGGAGAGCTGCTCCTCTAGGAGAGCCAGCCCCAGGTGGCCCTCACTGTAGGACCTAACCACACTGGCTGATGGGGCTGGGTACACAGCCTAAAGCTTTGGGAGCTGAGTATACAGAAGGGAAGCTTGAGGCACTTGGAACTTAGAGTCCTACTAAACTCCCTCAATAGTTTCATTTTTCAATTTTCTACCATTTAGACTTGCTGCTGATTGCCCTGAGGAGCCTACCCTTTCTTGATTGAGGAGACCCTCTCCTCTGGCTCACGTGAGTTTGCTGGGAGTTGGTGAGGGTCATGTCTTGCCCTGGGGTGGGATTTGACCCCTTATGTAAAGTCCAACTAACGGGCTTCTGGTGACTTGATGGAGCTGATGGCTGGGGTGAGTAGAGGTGGGGCAGGGAGGTGACCTGTTGGTGGAGCATTCCTTGTTAGGGACAGTGGCTCAGGGCCCAGTATAGGCAGGACCTGGTAGCCAGTTATGTCTGAGAATGCATGTTTTCTGGGTTACTGAGCCATGGAAGGCAATAAACTCCCCACTGTGTGGCCCATGGTGGGGAAGTTCTGGGCCTCCACCCTGCTCTCAGGCCAGGCTTCTTGAACATTAGAAAGTATTCAATAGGAGCTGTTAACTCTCCAGTCTGTGGCTGACCTGGGGCAGAGGAGGAGCTGGAGGTGGGATTGAGGGAGCAGAAGTCCCTCTTTACATGAAGTGGCAGGAATCTGGGGTCAGCAGCAGCCAAAGTGGGCCTGTTAACATCCACCTCGGATTTCTCCAGGATTGGAGGATGCCCTTAGATATCCTGTCCTCTGGGGGCTGGAGAAAGTCCCCACCGTTGAAAGTCTCATCATTCCAATTTTCCTTGGGAAAGGGTAGATGACTTAATGGGGTGAGAGGAGCTCCAGTTTCTGATTCTTGCTGGCCCGGTAGCCTGTGTGTGCCCCCTGGCCTGTCAGCTGTCCAGGGTGGTTTTTATCTGGAGTGTGAGATCTGGGGAGGGTACAGAGCCAGAGAAAGCAGCTTTAGCAGAGAACTGGGTTCATTCTTATCCTCAGTCCTCCCCTCTGTGAGGTGGGGCTGTTCTTGAGGCTTGTGTCATTGGCCTCCTGGCTGGGCCTGAGAGGGAGGGCCCTCTGATCCAGTATTACAGCCAGAGGAGTCACTGGTCACTTTTGGTCACAGTAACCAGAGATCCTGCCATGCCTTGTGCTGTCTCCCTCATCTTCCTGCATCTTTGCTCCCTAGACTCCTTTCCTCTGCCTTTTCCTGACCATGCACAGAGAACCCAGTTCCTGTGCCACTCCAGGGCAGCAGGTTTCATGGCCACCCCTTCTTGGTGCTGCCTACACATGCCCTGTTACCCTCTGAGTAGGCTTCAGGGCCTGAACTGGACACTCGCTGAGATGGAGCCTGGGCAGTAGGTGTCCCAGCAGGGAAGGAGCATGGGCTGGGGTGAGTAAGTTCTAAAAGGTCTGGGGTCAGAAGAGCCCACAAAGGCTTCAGGATTGGTGCGCAGGAGGGGGTTTACTGAGCTGGGCCCTCCCACTGGGAAATGAACCCAGGGGAGCTTGGAGATTGTCCCATTTATCTCTGTCTTATCATGGCCTGGGCCAACCCTCCCACCCAGCCCCCATGGGACTGACAGGTGCTAGTGAATGACTGCATAGCGTTCAAAGCCTTCTCCTGTGCTGGTCCTGTGGTTTATACCTCTCCTTCATTACTTGTATCCAGAATGAGTCAGCTAAGGCTGTTGCCATCCCGGCTTGGGATACGGGCCACGAAGCTCCTGGCCACACGGGATATCTCAGTGTTCAACTGGCGTGGCAGGTCCTCTGGGTTACCAGCCACCTTCCCTGGAAGCAGAGGTGGAAATGGCTCCAGTTACATGGAAGAGATGTACTTTGCCTGGTTGGAAAACCCACAGAGTGTTCACAAGGTTGGCACCCCCACCTCCCCTGCTGTGTGGGAGGGATGCCCATGGTACCAGCTGTGGTCAGGGTAGTGGAGAGAAGCAGCCTGCCTGCTGTGTGGTATTGGCTGGGTTTCTTTGCCTCTCAGGTCTTCAGCTGTCCCTCTTTGGAAAAGGGCCTGTTTTCATGTAGGGGAGGACAACTTCATGCTTTCCTGCTGATGAACCAGCTGGTAGGAAGAGGGCTCACTCAGGAAGCCCTTATAGGTTCTGCTCAGCCACACCTGAGACCTTCCCTGACCTCTGTTACACCGTACTGTCTCCAGAGGCACCCTTGTATGGAATTAGGGCAGTAAATGTGTATGGATACATGAGCTGAGAAAACAAATACCTGCTGATGGTTAAAAAAATTTATATTTGCTATAGGGGTGTAACATAGAAGAATCAAGAGACCAGGGTGTGGGCAATGTGGGGGTGACTATGGTTTAGGATTAAATGCATATCTTGTTACTTTATATGCATTTATGACTGTACAATTACTTAACCCCTTAATACAAAAATAATTAAAATTAATCAGATAGCAGGGTGAAAGTGAAGTTGCTCTCTTCTCTTTACTCACACTCCTCAGAGGAAAGTAAAGAGTCACATGATTCAGACCCAAACTATGTGAAAAGTTCAAACAAATAGCTGATCTGATCCCTCTCACCCCGCTTTCCTTTACTTTCTTTACATAAACTTATGGCAAACATAACTGGATTTTATCCCCACTTTTACACAAAAGTAGCACATAAAAATACTGTTTTGCTTCTTTCTTTTTTATTTGGCCTCTAGAGCTTTCCATATCTTTTTCTTTTTCCCAGCACCATAGTATTCTGTTGTGTGGGTGTGCCATCCCTGTCCCCAGTGACAGATGTCTGGTTCACTTTTAGTCTCTAGTTGCAGTGCATACTCTTGTACGTGTGCAGCTATCTGTAGAAAACCTTTCCCAAAGTGGAAGGTTTGGGTCCAAGAGTATCTGCATGTATGCTTTGGACGGGCATTGCTAAATTGCTTTCACACGGGTTGTTCCAGCTGATTTTCCCAGGGGCACTGTATAAAATTGAGCAGAGTAAAATAATGTTACAGATTCTCCTGGGAAACCCACAGAAGTGCCTATGTATATGCACGTCTGATTTGCTCTTACCCAGAGTAGCAAGCCATACATCCTCTTCTGCTTTGTTCTTTCTATAACATATCTTGGTGATATTCTATATCCACAACCATGCATGTAACCTTATTATTTTATAAGACTGCTTATTCTTCCAGATTCCCTGGACTCTGGGTGAGGGGTCTGGGCTAGTTGCGAGGAATTCTTGAAGCAGGATCCTGGGACCAAGCCTGGTCCACTCCTGAGTCCTCCCAGGCCCTGACCAGGTTGTGTTCTTGTTTGTACCCTGCCCAGTCTTGGGATTGCTTCTTCCGTAATGCCAGCAGGGAAACCACATCTGGCTCTGCTCAGCCACAGCTCCAGTTCCCATCTGTCGCCTCTGAGAGCAGGCCCACACTGTCAAGCCGGACCAAGACCAGCAAACTGGTAGAGGACCACTTGGCTGTGCAGTCCCTGATCCGGGCCTACCAGGTAAAGACAGCCAAGACAGAAAGGAGGCTGGACTAGAATGTGGCCAGGTGCTGAGGGAAGGGGTCTCACTTGGCTCCAGTGTCTTCTCCCCGGAGAACCCTTCTTGAAGTTTGCTACCAAATGCCACCTGCTCCTCTGGCTGGTCGTTGTTGTATTACCATCCATAGCACTTACCACCCTCTGGTATTTTTTTTTTTTGTGCATACTGATTTGGTGGCTTGTGTTCTGTCTGCTGGAATGTTGTCTGTCTTTCACACACCACGCCCTCAGTACCTAGAGGACTACTTAGTAAGTAATCAGTTCCACTAACTGTTGGATGAGAGGTAAGTGGATTAAGCATCGTTAATGTCTGTCTTCTCTGGGAATTCCAAGAGGACAGGGACTGATGTGCAGCAGGTGCTTCATTAGCATTTATGGAAGAATGAAGAGTTCAGTAAACAGCTCTTCCTCCACAGCTGCACATTCTGGAGACCTTGGCTTTCCCACGCAGGGTCCCCAGACTGGGCTCCTCCTCTGTCAGGTTCTTGCTGATTTGTAATCTTGGTCTTGACCAAACAGGACTAATTGGATGCTCTTGTGGGCATTCACGCCATAACAAATATAATCATTGTGGATCTCTCTGGGAACCGGTGGCAGAAGGCATTTCGTAAGGGAAACTTGACGTGCAGAGGGTGGCACCAGGGGATCCCAGAGCCCAGGGCAGACTCTGTGGGAGGATCAGCAAGCTGCTACATGGGCTTGCTACAAGGGTGCATTAACAAATAGAAATGATTCCTCTGAATGAAGAGCCCCTGTGTGGCATGGAACTGAGGTCCCTGTGCACCAGTTGTCCTGGACTAAGAAGGACGCTAAGCAGGGTTAGGCTCCCTGGCTGGCCTGAGGACTTAACTGTGGGCTGCCCTCTCGCAACAGCAACTACTTATCCTGGTTGAGCATCCCCAATGCAAGGAATCCAAGATGCCCCACAGTCTGAAGCTGTTAAGGCAGCAACATGATACCACAAGTGAAAAAAAACACAGACACTAAAAATATTACACAAATCCAGTTTTAGGCCATGTGTATTTGAAATACAAGTGGATTTTATGTTTAGATTTGGGTCCCATCCCCAGTATATCTCATTTTGTATATGGAAATATTCCCAAATGAAAAAATAAATCTAAAATCCCAAGCACTTCTAGTCCCAAATATTTCAGATAAGGGATGCATCCATATTGTATTTTCTTGGCTGTCTGAAAAAATCAGTAAGTGATCTCACAAATGACTTTGACAACGAAGATCCAGGAATGTAAAACTGTGTATTAAATACAGTAATATCTAGAGCTCCTCGAGGGCCTTGTCTTCTAGCACAGTTCTCTCTCTTCTGTTGCTCTTCATCTTTTAATGAATAAGACCAAATACTAGAGTCTCTGGATTTGGCCATTGTTTGCCTGGTAAACGTCTATCTATGGTAGAGGAGCAGGGTGGCTGCTGGTCCCAGCCTCTTGCCTGACATGGCTGGGTTCCTACCAGGAGAACTGTGGCCCCTACTTCAGCAGTGAACAGCCATGGATAATAATTTCCTAGATTCATTAATTTATTAGGGGTTACAAAGTGAATATTTGTTCTCATTCTATCCTATTTTGTTTATTAACTGAGATATTCTATGAGGAGAATATCCCTTTGTCCACTCCGATCGTCAGGAGGTACCTACTGTCTAAAAAAGTCAGGGCCCAGTGTGGTGGTGCTCACCTGTAATCCCAGTGACTTGGAAGGCTGAGGCAGGAGGATTTCAAGTTCAAAGCCAGCCTCAGCAGTTTGGTGAGGCCCTAAGCAACCTGTTTCAAAATTTGAAAAGAGAGCTAGGATGTAACTCAGTGGTAACGCACCCCTGGGTTCAGTCCCTAGTACTCTGCCTCCCATACACACAAAAAAGGTAGGATCAGTATTTTGTTTTTCCTTTTATTGACCGATTTTCTAAAATATGGAACAGTGGCTCAGCGGTTGCGGCACTTGCCTGGCATGCATGTGAACGCGAGTTCAAACCCCAGCATCACGTACACAACGAAGTCTCAGAGCAATGAAGGCCACCTGAAAAACTAAATAAAATTGATTCTCTCCCTCCCTCTCTCCTCTCTCTCTCTCTCTCGCTCGCTCACTGTCCCTCTCTCTTTAAAAAAGAAATATGAAGTGGTTCCCTTGCATCCTTCAGTGATCAAGGAAGATTTTTTTTTCCTTTTTAAAAATATCATATGAATGCATAAATTTAAACATTTGAAGAGTTTCAGCTTGTTGCAGATATCATGCATACTGCTGCTCAGGACGTGTCCTCATTCCCATCCCTACCATGTTTAGCACACCATTGCTGTCTGTTGTAACAAGATGCCGAAGAAGTTCATCTGCTACGTTTCTGCCCAGCCCCACAACCGTCCAAGTCCCTGGCGAGTTTAGGTGTTCGCTGGAGTTGGTTTGGTGATTTCAGTGGTCAGAGGCAGGAAATGTGTGTTTTTTAGAAAGATGACATGCTGTGAATTGATGCTGATGTGACCACAACTTCAGAAGCAGGACTCAGGCTTTGTCCTTGACCTCATCAATCTTATGGCACCATCTCCTTTCAAAGATGCCAAAAATAGATATTCCCAGAGATGCCAAGACAGTGGCTCATCTGATTTTCCTGCAACCCCATGCAGCAGTCTAAGAATAATAATTCTAACTCTGTTACCACTGATTGGCAATAGAAAGAACTTTGTGAGTTTTCCTCCTGTCGTTCTGTTTGGCTTCAGGGAATTTTCCATTAGCTAATTGGAATAGTCCTTCTCTGTGTATTTGGGTCACTAAGTGGACGTATTTATTCGTTTGTTTCATTTTACTTTCAATTTTTAAAGCTGAGTTAATATAAAATATGTATAAGCTTCAAAAGTCAAATCTTGCATGTTCTTAAAAGTCTGGCTTCTGGTGCCTGGAGCAGTGGCTCAGAGATTAGAGCACTTGCCCGCCATGCAGGAGGACCCAGGTTTGAACCCCAGCACCACAAACACAGCTAAGTCTCAGAAAAAAACCAGATGAAAAAAACCAGATGAAAATTGATTCTGTCTCTTTTACTCTATCCCCCTCTCTCTCTTTAAAACAAAACAAAACAGAAGTCTGGCTTCTAGCCCTCTCTTCCATTTTGTTTTATGCCTGTAGATAATAATTGTTCTCATTTTATGATCCTACTGTAAACTTTTATGTGTGCATACACAAATGCTTATATTTGCCGATATCTCCTCCTTAGATAATGGGTGATTTACCATACACACTTACAGAATTTTAATTTCTTACCAGTATTTTGTAGAGACTACCTCAAAGGAGCAGATGGTGATTTTCTTCATTATTTTTTTTTTTTTAAGAGAGAGAGGGACAGTGAGAGAGAATCAATTTTTATTTTATTTTAATTTTTTTAGTTTTTCATGTGCTTCCATTGCTCTGACACTTTGCTATGTGTTTGGTGCTGGGGTTCAAGCCTGTGTCCTTGTGCATGCCAGGCAAACACAGTAAGCACTAAGCCACTGCTCCAGCCTCTCCTCTTTACTTTTAACAGCTCTATAGTACTCCCCATGTGGAGTTCCCTTGTCCATGCACTAGATTCCTGTTGATGTTGGGAAGTTTCTAGAATTTCAGTTACTAATAGTGTATGCCTTTGTGTATAGATCTTTGCTATTTTTTTGCCAGCTGTTTATTGTACCTTTAAACTGGGTTGAATTACTGCCACTCTGGTGGCTAATGCTGGGTTCTCCCAGGCAGCAGCACTCGGCGACCTGTGGCATCCTGAAGCCGGAGGTGAGGGCTGGGGGCTCAGAGCTTCACTCTAGGTGAAGGTCTCTTGCTGGGCCCATCTTGGCATTGCTCTTTTCCCTCTTCGCAGATCCGGGGCCACCATGTGGCCCAGCTGGACCCCCTGGGCATTCTGGATGCAGACCTAGACTCCTTTGTGCCCTCCGACTTGATCACAACCATTGATAAGTTGGGTGAGAGCTGGAGCCCTTGCCGTTGCCCTGGCACCAACCGAGCAAGCTGATGCTGGTAGCCCAGGTGGGGTGGGGAATCCTACGTCCTGTAGAGCAGCCTGAGCCTGCTTGTCTCTGGGTAGCTCCTCCTGAGCCTTACCCATCTGCCGGACAGAAGGAGCCTTACCCATCAGAGAGGGATGGGTTTCCATCTTCCCTAGCTGGTGCACTGGTGCCCAGCAAGCTCATGTGAGATTTTCTAAGCCCATCGTCATGGTAACAGGTGGACTCTGACTCTTCCCTCCTGCTCTGCATAGACAGGTTTTATACCTGGAGGGAGGGTGGGTGCTAAGGATGCTGCGCTTCCTCCAGGCCTGACCTCCCACTTTCCTCCTCTCTGCTACCTGGGGCTCCTTCCCTAGCCTTCTATGACCTGCAGGAGGCTGACCTGGATAAAGAGTTCCAGCTTCCCACAACCACCTTCATTGGGGGCTCTGAAAACACCCTCTCTCTGCGGGAGATCATCCGTCGCCTGGAGGTGAGCCCAGGCCTGTGCACCCTTGCAGCTCTCTGGAGCATGTGAGGAGACAGGGAGGGCCTTCCCTCCCTTTTCTGTTCCAGATGCCAGGGAAATTGACCCTCTTGCTAGCTCCTCATGAGTCCCTTCCTGTTCCCCTAGAGTACTTATTGCCAGCACATTGGCCTGGAGTTCATGTTCATTAATGATGTGGAACAGTGCCAGTGGATCCGGCAGAAATTCGAGACCCCTGGTGTGATGCAATTCTCCAGTGAGGAGAAGCGGACCCTGCTGGCCCGGCTTGTGCGCTCCATGAGGTTAGCGCTGCCTCAGTTGGACAGCCCAGTTTGTTGGAGGGGCTCTGCTCCTAGACCTTAAGTAGGAAACTGGCAAGGGAAGGCAGGACTGCTGGCAGTGGGGAGGCCCTCAAAGCATTAGGGGTAGAAGTTTAGTTTGGCTAAGAGCTGGTCTAGGCCAAAGCCAGGCAGGTGAGAAGGAATAGGACTCCAGGAAAATATGGTAGCAGGGGACACTCTGAACAATGTAGAGGTAACAAGATGTGGCTGTCAGAATGTTTGGGCAAAAAGCTGTCCCTGGCAAGGAATGGTTATAGCAGTGCTTCCTGGTGAGCCTGGGGGTGGCTTCCTGACTGAAGTCTCAGAAGATAGGTCCTCCCAGGGCTGCAGGGGCTTGGGAGGAGTCTGGCCTAGATGTTGGGTGCCAAGGGGCTTCCTGAGAGTGAGATGTGGGCTGCATTCTTAATTTTGCTTGGGTGAGGTCTTTGGGGGCTTGGCGACAGCCCTTTCAGTGTGGGCAGGAGGGTATTGGCCCAGGGCAGCAGGAGGATGGCCTGATGGAGAAGTTTGACTGCAGAGAGGAGAGAGGTGGTATCTGGGAATGGTATGGGCAGGGTATGGGCAGGAGTCTTTGGTGGAACTGGGAGGACCCCAAGACTCCTAACCTTGTGCTCCTTGCAGGGTGGGCCCTGGACTATGTAGTAAGGAGTTGACTTTGCCCTTGCTTTGTCTTGGGCCTCCAGCTCCTAGTGCTGGTGAAAACACCCCATGACCCTACCCCTGCCCCTCTCTGTCCCTCTCCTTCCCTGTTCCCCAAGCAGGTTTGAAGACTTCCTGGCCAGGAAGTGGTCCTCAGAGAAGCGGTTTGGTCTGGAGGGCTGTGAGGTCATGATTCCTGCGCTCAAGACTATCATTGACAAATCCAGTGAGATGGGGATCGAGAATGTCATCCTGGGCATGCCACACAGGTAGGGCTGCCTTCCCTCCCATCCCTAGCCTTGCCAGTTTTCCAGGCCCAGGGACCTGAGTTGGAAGGGATGGGATGGAAATGAGGCTGTTGGTAGGTCCTTGGAGTAAAGGCTGGTGGCCTGGAATGACTTCATTCCAGAAAGAGCCAGATACTTAGCCAAAGCCTTGTGGGGCGAGGGATTAGCCAGGTCCTCTGAGACTCCCATTCCTCTGACCATGTTGCTGTTGTCCTTGGAAGGGGCAGGATTGCATAAAGGTGTGCATTGTGCTTCTCAAGGTTCCTGTGGACAAGGAGAAGTTGAGGGGCAAATCCCAGGGGGTAAAAGAGGGCCTAAGTAGGTGGCCCTGGGTTGCCATCCCCTGGAGGAACATCTGTGGAGGTGAGCTGAGGGGATCTGTCCCACTGTCCCAGCTGTGTGCTGACTGCATGGCTCCCTTGATCCTGATGAAGCCTAGAGAAGCTTACACAGCACTCTGTGTGACAAGAGTCTGAAGGATGAGGCTCAGGCCTTTCCTGTGACTCTGGAAGCTGCCTGTGTTTGGGCTTGTCCTTGGATATCTGGATACATGATGTGGAGGTTCCCTGTCCTGTGGCCCTACCAGGAGAATGGGATTTATCTGCCGTAGTCACTGTGCTCTGAGGGCCTGAAAATGCCCAGTGTCTGATTAAAGGTTAGGTGGAGATGACCCAGCAGCCTGAGGTAGCATGCACACACATGGCTTCAGGGCTCAGGTTGTTAGAACAGTGGGAGTGAGCAGGGGCTGCCCAGACACCTGTGTGGCGGTGCTTGGCAGCTTCTACCCAAGGAGGATTCTGGGAATAGAAAGGCTGTTCTGGGCTAGTCCAGGTCTTCATGGTGGGGATGGGACCCTGGGGTGGAGGACTATGCCCAAAGGTGGCTGAGGGATATTCCTAGGGCTCTGATAGCCCCATAAAACAGGGTTTGGAGGAGGGCTGCCCTTCAGGGTCACGTGGGGCTGTGGGACAGGCCAGGGTTCATTGTGGACCTGGGGCCAATGGGCTCTGGGGTGGGGATGAGCTTTGTTTGAGTCACTCTGTGCATCCCTATCAGGCTGGTACCCACCCCTAAATTAATTGCCCCTAACAAGAAGTTTGGGCTGGGCTGGAGAATCCATGGTCCCTGACTCTGTCCCTCAATGTCCCAGACCTTTGATGCCCTGACAGATCTTCTGGTAACTCCTGATCTAAGTGTCCCCTTCCCCATCCTGCTCCAAAATTCTGCTGGGCTGGGCTAGAGGGGTCGTGTGAGAGTATCTCTGACACATTAGCAGATTTAGCTGGGGTGGAGAAAGGTACCAAGGTCCAGGGTTGGATTAGCTTTCGGGTGGAAGTATGAGTGGGCACCTGCAATGTGGCTGGGTGGCTTCCTGCCCATGAGGGCCTCCTGAATCACTGATGTGCGGGAGTATCAGCCTAGAGGGACTTAGCTGGCTGGGACCACTCAGATACCTGGAAGATTGAGACAAAATGAGAGGTCTTGTCCTCACTTGATCTCCACCAGGGAGTGTTCCCCCACCCCATCTGATTCTGATAAGTCCCAGGTAGATAGGGAGAATGGTGATGTGAGCCAGTGGGCCTTGGTGTTAGGTAAGAACCAAGCCCCCCTCTGGTTCCAGGGGCCGGTTGAACGTGCTGGCCAATGTGATCCGCAAGGACCTGGAGCAGATCTTCTGCCAGTTTGACCCCAAGCTGGAGGCAGCAGATGAGGTAGGTGCATACCCTAGTCACGCTGTGCCTGAAAGGACCTGGTATTTAGGAGGTGAGCTAGGGAGGGCCTGGGCTGGGAGCCTCTAGGCTGAGATAGATCCTGAGATGAGAGGATGTGAAGACAAGTTAGAGGCTGCATGGTTTGTGTGAGATCCCCAAGGCTTTTTGGGGACAAGTGCTGCAGTCTGTGATAGCTGGGGGCGCCCTTTGGGAATCTAGGCCACCCTCATGTTTCCAGCTAGGGAAGCTGTCGCCCAGAGAAGTACAGGGGATTTTCAGAAGTTACTCCTTTCGGTCCTGTCCACTGGCCTGGAAGGGTGCCTTATCACTTGTTTGGCCAGGAAAGCCTTGGGAGGACAGGAGGCTCCTGTGGGGCAGCCAAGGACATGCGTTCCTTCTGCAGACTGCTCTGAGCTGGCATGTGCATTGTCACTCTGAGGCCCTGGCCCTGGCCAGGCTGGGTCCACCGCTGCTTTCCCCTTCTACCCTCTGCCTTATTCAGAATCCTACCTGTCTCCTTTCGGGGGCTGCCTCATTTTGGTGGCGCTCCTCTGCAGTCTCTCTTTGCCCTCAGTACTGTTTCCTTTTTGGCTTTGTGTGTGTGTCTGCCTGTCTGTCCTCCTCCCTGTCTGCATGCATATATGCCTGTCAGCTACATATCTGTTTTCACCTCCAGGGCGAGGACAGGAAATCTTGTCCCCAAACCCCTAGTATCTAGGTCCACAGGTGCTTGGTTTGTTGAAATTAGTCGCATTAGATGACTGCCCGAGGACAGTGAACACACTGTGCCAGAACAGGGTCCAGGGCCCGCTTCTGCTGGCTCCCAGCCTAGGATCTCCCCACAGTCCTGCTTTTCTCTTTTCTGTTTTTGTTGTTGTTGGGTTTTGTTGTTTGTTTCTTGTTTTTAGTTTTT
>PVKS010029552.1:0-25265 GCA_004027875.1 Aplodontia rufa | reverse complement strand
ATTGTTTTCCTCATTCCACTAAGTTGTTTTATCTGTTTTTGTGCATTTCTTCATGTTCTCTAAGATTATTTTGAATTTTTTTATGTAATTTATAGATCTCTATTTCTTTGGAGTGTTTTACTGGAGCTTCATTGGTTTCTTTTGGTGATAGCTTGTTTGTCTGATTCTTTGCTATGTAGTCTTGAATTGATGTCTATGGAACACTTCAGTCTTTAAAGACTAGTTTTGGTAGGTAAAGATCTTCTCTTGGCTGCTTAGATCTCCTCTCAGATCACTATTGAACGGGATGGTAACTAAGTCATATGGTTGCTACTGCAACTGGTTGTAATTGGTGGGTGTGTTACCAGGGGTTGAAGGTAGATCTCTTAAGTAGGCTAGACTGCCACTGTGATCTTCAGGGCTGCCTGTGGATAAGGGGCACATATGGACATGTCTCCCTCTAGGTCCCTTTTGTTGGGTTGATGTACTCAGCCCCTCACTAGCAGGGAATGAGGGACCACGTCTGCGGCGGTAAAGGTGCGCACACCATGGTGCCTGTTCCCCAGCCTTCCTCGAAGACAATCAGACACCACAGGGAGTCAGGTCAAGCAGGAACTCGTTTATTAGCAGTCACACTCAAGCTTATAAAGAAACCCAGCGAAAAGAGGAAGTGCATGAAGCCTGTAATAGTAAAGGTCAACTTGTTTTTATGGGACCAAAAGGCCTGTCAATCTGGTGGTGTTCTTTGATTGGCTTAGGCCTACGCACGCTCACAAGGTTGGCCTGCCCTCCCCTGAGCTCCTCAGCGCCATCCTTGTTGCACCCTATATTTCCCCCTTTTTGTTTTATTTGGCCCACGTTGGGTTAGGTACAGGCCAGGCCCACCTTAGGTTAGGTACAGGCTAGGCACCTTCATAAGAAGGTTTCACCATGAGAGGTCATCATAAGGGTTCAAATGATGGTAATGAAGGTGGAGGGTCATGAGTTGGACCTCCTCTACCCTGGAGCACATTAAGGTCACCAATCTATTGATGACACGTGCCCCAAATAGGCACCGCATTATTAGGATTGGTCCTAGTAATGTAGATATTAAGGTGGTGAAACATGGCGACCAATTAAACCATTGTTTGAACCAAGTGGAGTTTGTCTAAAAAACAGTTGAGAGAGAGATGCAAGGAGTGAGTCCAGTCTGCTGGCACAACCAGAAGATAATAAAACATGGGGTATAAGGAGAGGAAAGGACAGCCCAGGTGGCTGAAACTCCATGGGGTCGCCCCACCGGCATAGTTCTGGTGTCGTTGAGAATGAGCAATTTCCATCAACCTTTTTACTCGTTGGGGTTGATGAAGTTTGCTGGCTTCTCAGTGCCACCAACAGGGTCACACTTCTGAGCAGGAGGTGAATCGGGAACATCTGTAAGAGTTAAAGCAGAAAAAGACTTCTCAAGGGTTGATGGCCTGTGGAGATGGTTGGGTGGATATATTTTCTTCCATTTGCGGAAGGTCATCCGGGACCACCAGAGCCTCATTCTCTCCTTGTTGGACAGCTTGATCTTGGGCATGGTCCTGTTTGGATGACAAAGGGGCGAATTTGGTGTATCTGGCAGGTATCCATATGGGAGATGGTTCCTCTGGTGGGAATACACAGGCAAACCCTCTCCCCATAGTGAGGAGAGGGTCTGGCCCCCTCCATTGATGAGTCAGGGGATCTCTCCATCTTATGAGAATAGATGATTTGGGAGGTCCAAGACAACCCCAATGTTTCTGGAACTTAGGTTAGTCAAATTTTTGGTAAAACTTAAAATATTTATAGTCAAAAGAGCCATTTGCAGTTGCAAATGGGGGCTGAGGATTCCCCCTTTTTGTTTTAAAAGTTACTCTTTTAGGCATTGGTGATTTCTTTGAACTATGGCTTGGCCCTGAGGATTGTAGGGAATTCCTTTAATATGTTTTATGCTCCATAGGGTGAAGAAGTTATGTGTTGCCTCACTGACAAAACAGGGTCCATTGTCTGTTTTGATCTGCCTAGGTAGACCTAGGGTAGGAAAACACTGAAGAAAATGGGATTTGGCATGTGTGGATTTTTCTCCAGTGTGTGCTGTAGCCCAACAGGCTCCCAAGAAAGTGTCAATGGACACAAAAATATATTTAAGTTTTCCAAATGGGGCAAAATGAGCAACATCAGTTTGGCATAGTATATTTGGTTTTAATCCTCTGGGATTTACCCCCCGCATCCTGGAGAGGGGGGTACCAGGAGAAATGGCTGGCAGGACTTACAAGTGTGGACAATCCTTTTTAAATCCTTGATCAGGACAGAGGGGAATTGCTTATGTAAGCCTCTCCAATTTACATGAGTTAGCTCATGGAGCTGAGTGCCTTCATGGAGTGTAAAAACATGTGCTTTAGAGGCAAGCTTATCTGCCCAAGAACTGCCTTGAGCGATAAACCCCGGAAAGGGGGTATGACCTCTAACGTGCTGTATGAAAATGGGGTTGCCTCTTCCTTCAAGTAGGCTACGAAGCAAGATCATAAGCATGGAAATAGGATTGCTGTCAATCTGCACTTGTGCAGAGTGGACGTGTGGAAGGAGGTTAACCATATAGAGGCTCTCTGAAAAAAGATTAAAAGGCTGAGTAATATCCTGTGAAACCATGATGATAGCTAACATCTCTGTGTATTGGGCAGACCCTGAGCAAGGTTGAAATCTATAAAACTTGGGCCTCTCAGCAGAGGTCTCAAAGGCAGCATACGCTGATCCCTTTTGACCCCCGTCCTTAAGACATAGAGTGCTCCAGCGATGAATTCCTGTGGGAACATGGTGGGCAGTCTTAGGGGCAGCCATTGCAACAGGGGTGCCCAGTGCGATGATCCATAGTGGCAATCTATGCACCCCATATATCCCTCCAAGGAGATGGCTAGCCTGGGATTGGACCTAGTGAGCCATTCCACATCCTTTATTCTGAATGGGAAGATAATGGAGTGAGGATCAAGACCATAATGTCTCAAAGATGTATTTCTTCCTTTAATGATAAGGTCAGCGAACTGATCTGCCTGGGAATAAAGCCTTGGCACCCCACTCAAAGTCACTGGAACCCATTTCTGCATGATGAGGGTTCCCCTTCCTGCATGATGACTGCAGTAGCAAGGTGCTCTCCACTAATGAGCCAGAGGGACAAGGGCAGGTGCACAGAATATCTATGAAGGGACACTCCATCCAGCACCTTTTGAACCTTGTCTAGGCTCTGATAGTGGTGAGGTTAGAGGATGACCTCATCTTGGGGAGATTTTCCTTTTAAAAGGGTGAACAATGGCAAGAGATCCTCTGTGGGCACTGGTAGCCAGGGGTGAAGCCAATTAAGTTCCCCTAGTAAGCTTTGCA
Organism: Aplodontia rufa; assembly: GCA_004027875.1. Taxonomy (NCBI): domain Eukaryota; kingdom Metazoa; phylum Chordata; class Mammalia; order Rodentia; family Aplodontiidae; genus Aplodontia; species Aplodontia rufa. Next base: position 21,908 of record PVKS010029552.1, on the reverse strand, counting down.
ATTTGAGTACGTTTATTTTTTTATTAGAAGTATATAGAGATACAGTTGAGGGGGAAACATAATCAAACCAACAGTAATAAATGTATATATACTTTGCTATCCAGGGGTAATGCCAACACATGGATGATCACCTTGGGTTTCACCTGTTGCATTTTCCCCCAGAAGAACTCATGCATTAAATGAGTATCTTGTGGAGGAATGACATTGGCTTCTGGGATGGATCCCCCATATTCCCACTCTCCTGTATCCTATGAGTTCTTCATACAACCTCCCCCCTCCCCATCCCCTCTCTACACCTCCAAGTATCCTAGGGAGCCTTCCCCCTTATTTCGCTGAGAATCATATAATTTGAAGTTATTGTTAGGTTACCCGTCTAGCCTACTGCTTCCCCATATATTCTAGCATCCACAGATGAGAGAAACCTTTCAGCCCTTGAGTCTCTGGGATTGGGATACTTCACTAAGCATAATTCTGTCCATCTCCATCCATTTGACTTCAAAAGCTACAATATCGTCTTCTCTGATGGCCGAGTAGTATTCCATAGTATATATGAACCAAAGCTTTTGTATCCACTCATCAAGTGAGGGGCATCTGGGTTGGTTCCATAGTCTAGCTATAGTAAATTGAGCTGCTATAAACATGGAGGAAGCCACGTCACTATAATATGCTGATTCTAACTCTTTTGGGAAAATACCCAGGAGTGGGATAGCTGGGTCGTAAGGTGGTTCCATCCTTAATTTTTTGAGGATTCTCCACACTGCTTTTCACAGTGGCTGAACCAGTTTGCAGTCCCACCAGCAGTGTAACAATGTTCCTCTTCTCCCACAGCCCCTCCAGCATCTGTAGTTGTTTGTATTCTTCATTTTTGCCACTCTAACAGGAGTGAGGTGGTATCTCATGGAACTTTTGATTTGCATTTCCCTTATAGCTAATGATGTAGAGCATTTTCTCATTTATTTATGGACTTTCTGGACTTCCACTGGAGAGAAGTTCCTTTTGAGATCTTTAGCCCATTTATTGATTGGATTATTTGTGAGTTTGGACTTTAGTTTCTTTAATTCCCTGTAAATTCTGGATATTAGCCCTCTGTCCGAGGTGTAGCAGGCAAAAGTTTTCTCCCATTCTGTAGGTTCTGTCTTGATGTTCTTGACAAGATCTTTAGCAGTGCAGAAACTTTTTAGTTTAATTGCATCCCATTTGTTTATTCTTGATTTTACAGCATGAACCATAAGAGTTTTGCTAAGGAAGTAGGTGCCGACTCCTATATGCTGTAGTGTTGACCCTACTTCTTTTTCTATTAAGTTTGAAGATGTAGGCTTAATATCCAGGTCTTTGATCCATTTTGATTTAATTTTTGTGCAGGGTGAAAGATAAGGATCCAGCTTCCAATGTCTACATATGCCTGTCCAGCTTGTCCAACACCATCTGTTTAACAGGCTCTCTTTCTTCCACACTATACTTTTGCCCCCTTTATCAAATATCAAATAGTTAAGGATATGGGGGTTTGTCTCAGGATCTTCTATTCTGTTCCATTGGTCTTTGGTTCTGTTTTGATACCAATACCATGCTGTTTTTGCTGCTACAGCTCCATAATATAATTTCAGGTCAGGGATTGAGATACCCCCTATTTCTTCCTTTCTATAGAGTAATGTTTTGGCTAGTCTGGGTCTCCTGTTATTCCATATGAACTTGAGAATTGCTTTTTCTATATCTCTGAAGAATGCCATAGGTATCTTGATGGGGATTGCATTGAATCTATATAGGGCTTTGGGTAGAATGGCCATCTTTATAATATCGATTCTGCCTAACCATGAGCATGGAATGTTTTTCCATCTACTCAGGTCTTCTGTAATTTCCTTTTTTAGTGTTTGATAGTTTTCTTTGAAGAGGTCCTTAACATCCTTCGTAAGGTTGATGCCCAAGTATTTCATTTTTTGGAAGTGATGGTGAATGGGAGAGATTTTCTGATTTCTTCTTCTCCAGCTTTGATGTTGGTGTAAAGAAATGCTAGTGATTTGATGGAATTGATCTTGTATCTGCTTACTTTGCTAAAACCACCAATGAGCTCTAGGAGTTTTCTGGCCGATGTTATTGGATCTTCTAGGTATAAAATCATGTCATCTGCAAATAGAGATAACTTAACTTCCTCTTTTCCTATATGAATACCTTTGATTTCCTTGTCTTGTCTGATAGCTCTGGCAAGGGTTTCAAGGACTATATTGAAAAAGAGTGGGGAAAGTGGACAGCCTTGTCTCATACCTGAATTTAGTGGAAATGCTTTCAGTTTTTCTCCATTGAGTATAATGTTGGTTATGGGTCTGTCAAAAATGGTTCTGACATAGTTAAAGTATCTTCCCTTGATCCCTATCTTTTCCAAAGTTTTGAGCATAAAGTGATGTTGAATTTTATCAAATGCTTTCTCTGCATCAATAGAGATGATTATGATTTTTGTTTTTAATTCTGTTTATGTGGTGAATTACATTTATTGATTTGCATATATTGAACCAGCCTTGTTTCCCTGGAATGAAGCCCACTTGGTCGTAAAGGATTATCTTTTTAATATGCTTTTGTGTCCGATTAGCTAAAATTTTATTAAGTATTTTTGCATCAATGTTCATCAGGGAAATTGGTCTTTAGTTTTCTTTGACGTGTCTTTGTTGGGCTTTGGAATCAGTGTAATGTTTGCTTCATAGAAAGTTTTTGGGAGTGTTCCCTCTCTATCAATTTCCTGTAAGAGCTTGAAGAGGATCGGTGTTAGCTCTTCTGTGAAGGCTTGGTAGAATTCTGCTGTATATCCATCCAGACCCGGGCTTTTCTTTTTTGGGAGAGCTTTGATTACTGCTTCAATTTCGCTTTCTGTGATTGGTTGGTTGAGATTTTCAATATCCTCCTGTGTTTAAAAAGGGGATGTTGTGTGTTCAAGAACCTGTCCATGTCTTCCAGGTTATCAAATTTGGTAGAGTATAAATTTTCAAAATAGGTTCTGATAATCTTCTGTATCTTGGATGGGTCTGTGGTGATAGCCCCATTTTCATCTCTGATTTTGTTGATTTGCTTCATTTCGATCTTCCTTTTGGTGAGTTTGGCAAGGGGTCTGTCAATTTTGTTCACTCTTTCAAAGAACCAACTCTTAGTTTTGTTAATAGATTGGATAGATTTTTTGTTCTCAATTTCATTGATTTCGGCTCTGATTTTGATGATTTCCTGTCTTCTGTTAGATTTAGGGTTGGACTGTTCCTCCTTTTGAAGTTGTTTGACTTGAAGCATAAGGCTATTAATCTGCTCTCTTTCTAGATTTTTGATGTATGCATGCAGTGCTATAAATTTACCTCTTAAGAAAGCCTTCATACTCTCCCAGAGGTTTTGGTATGTTGTTTCCTCGTTCTTGTTCAATTCCAAAAACTTCATGATCTCTGTTCTCATTTCCTCTTTTACCCATCCTTCGTTTAAGAGGTAATTATTCAATTCCCAAGTATTTGAATAATTTGTTGTTTCTCTTGTTTATTGCTAATTGCAATCATAGCATTATGATCTGACAGAATACATGGGATTATATCCACTTTTTTGTATTTGCTAAGATTATCCCAGTGAACTAGGATGTGGTCTATTTTAGAGAAGGATCCATGGGCCGATGAGAAGAAGGTAAATTCAGCTGTTTTAGGATGGAATATTCTGTAAATGTCTGTTAAGCCCAATTGATTAATAGAGTAGTTCAGATTGGAGACACCTTTATTGATTTTTTTTTTTTTTTTTTTGATGATCTGTCTAGAGTTGATAGTGGTGTGCTGAAGTCCCCCAGGATTATTGTGTTGAGATCAATGAGGGGATTAATGTCCTTAAGTATATTTTCCATATATTTGGGGGGGTTGTAATTGGGGGCATAAATGTAGATTATTGTCATATCTTCTTGGTGAACTGTCCCTTTTAGTATGATAAAGAGTCCCTCTTTGTCCTTTTTGACTAGTTTTAATTGGAAATTTTGTCAGAAATTAGAATCGCTACACCAGCTTGCTTTTTGGGCCACAGGCCTGGTACACGTTTTGCCATCCTTTCACTTTCAGCCTGTCTATTTTTGAGTGTCAAATGTGTCTCTTGCAGGCAACATATTGTTGGATTATGTGTTTTGATCCACTGGCTCAGACTATGTCTTTTAATTGGGGCATTGAGACCGTTCACATTCAAGGATAGAGTAGATATGGGAGGCTGATTCACAGACTTTGTATCGATTACAGAATTTTGAGTCATTTTGAAAGTCAGTTTTTGTATGGTATGGTTATTGACTCACCCTTGTTTAAGGATTTATCATATCATTGGCATTATCTTGTAAAAGGAGAACATCTTTGAGAATGCTCTGTAGAGCGGGATTAGTGTTCACGTATCTTGCAAGCATGAGATAATTGTTAAAGTATTTAATTTCCCCTTCACCTTTAAAGCTGAGTTTTGCCAGATATATTATCTTTGGTTGAAAGTTGTTATTTTTTAACACTTGAAAGATATTGTTCCAAGCTCTTCTAGCCTTCATTGTTTGTTATGAAAAATCCATAGTGATCCAAATAGGTTTGCCTCTGAATGTGACTTGGTGCTTTCCTCTAGCAGCTTTTAGAATACTCTCTTTAATTTCTCTGTTATTCAATTTGTATATGATATGTCTTGGTGAGTTTCTCCACTGATTGGGTCTATTTGGTGTTCTATAAGCATCTTGGATGTGGTATTCCGGATCAATAGCAAAATGAGGGAAGTTCTCACTTATGATTTTGCTTAAAAGTTCCCTGAATCCCCTTGTTTGCTGTTCAGAGTTTTTCTCTAGGCCAATGATTCTCAGATATTTTCACCTCATCTTATCAAATATTACTTGGAAGTTCTGATTATGTAAAATAAGCTGTTTCTCTTGTTTTTCTTTGATTTCTACATTGTTTAGGCAATCCTCATTGTCCGATACTCGTTCTTCAAGCGCTGAAGTTCTATTTTCAGTGTAGTTTACTCTGTTGTTGGTGTCTTCCAGTGAAGATTTGAATTGGTTAATCATGTTTTTCAATCCAGATATCTCTGTTACATCTTTTTTCAGAATGTCAATATCCTTGTACAGCTGATCTTTCATCTCCTGGAATTGATCCTTAATATCTCTGTAGAATTTGTCTCTCATCTCTTGAAATTGCTATTTGATCTCTTTCCTTATTTACTCTCTCAAGTCTTTGATTGCATTACTAATCATAGTGCTGACACAATGTCTTTGGTTTTCATCTAGGGCCCAGGCTGTGGGCTCCTTAGGTGGGGAGGTCTGGGTTTGAGAGTTATTTCCCCTTTTCCTCATTTTCTGAGTCAGAGAGCTTGTCTTTTATTTCAGCCTTGTTACTCTTGTTGGAGAAATTGGAGCTTCTTATGACTTTTCTTCTTTGTGAAGAGGAGCTATTTGGTCAATATAGACCTATAGATGCCAGATGGTTCTGTGGGAATTTGAGAGGCTATAGGTGCAAATACTAATTCTTTTCAACTAAAACAGATGAGCTGATGATTAGCACCTATAGTGGCAGCTTTCTTTGAGAGAACTCTCACTGTGTAGTATGATACCAAGCAAGTAGCCGTTTTGAGGCATGTAAATTTCTTCAGGTATTAGGATCTCTCTGAAATTGGGGAGAAGGATTGACTAGGAAGTCAAGGAAGTGAATTGGGGAGGTATAAAATCACACCTGTTATAGAGTATAGGGGAACGAGGGAGTAGGTTATTCTATTAAGACTAAGGAAAACATAGGGCTGGGGTACGGGTAGGGTAAAGACTTAGGGTGAGAATGAAAGAAAGATGCTTAAATTTAGGGATTACCAGAGTACAGTGGAGAAAGAATTCAGCAGTAGGGTTCAAATAACACCTAAAGAAATAAGAGCCAATCACCAATACATAAACACAGATAAGTGCTTACATCCACCAACACCAAAATTCAGTATTAATCATAAGACAAGAAAGGAGCAGAGGAAAAAGAAGGAAAAGAGAAAAAAAAACCAAAACCCATAGTAATGTTAAAAATTTAAAAATATTATTTTCCAGCCGGATTCCCATTTTAAAAAAATTTAAAAATTAAAAAATAATAATAATAAAATAAAAAAATGAAGAAATGAAAGAAAAAACCCCACAAAACTAGTTGTTACAGTTCTGAGATTTTCTGACCCTTAGATCAGGAGGTATGTATCATGGGGTGGTGCAATCAAATCTGTCATCTAGCTGGGGATTCTTCAGAGTTGAGCTTGTTTGGGGAGAAGCAGATTGGTTGAGTCCAGTGGCCTGGATTTTCTTAGAGGATCTCCTCAAATTTTTCTGTTGCAAAGGGGTATTCAGCTCTCCCTGGGCTGTAATTCTGAGATGGTTGCTTTCTGCCAATTCACACTCTAGATATTTCTTGGACCTGGGGCTCAGCAGTTGTAGATATTCGAGTTGATCCTATTGTAAATGCGTGGGTCTCTGACTGATCCAAGGAGAGTGGCTAGCCTGAGACTCGCTTCCTCAGGATCACTGGTGACCCACTCTGCATATCTTGTCTTCAGAAGTCCCAAGAACTGCTCTGTGGGGTTGAGTGAAACCCTCAGAAAATGGACCAGATCATGCCAGTGCTTGTGTGATTCCCCGTTGCAAGCACTAGGAGGCGCCCTACTAGAGAGGTCCAGACCTACACAGCCTTGGCTAAGCAAGGAGCTCAGATGCTAAGGTGAAGCCTGAGCTGCCCCATATATTCAAAACTTCCTGAGGCAGATTTCAAGGAGAGACTAAAGCAGAGGATCCCCTATGGAGGGATGCTCCCTGCTGTAGCAAGCTCTGTTCACAGGCTCCTCCTATTTGGGTGGGAAGTGGGATGGACCAAAGGGCCAAAGATTGCCAACTGAGAGGTTTGGGAGCTGAAGAGGTGAATTGCAGTTTGCTACAGCCCCCAGGGTAGATGGCCAGTTGGTGGGGGGGGCAGTAACTTATGTTTCTGGTCAAGGGGACTGAGGCCCTGTAATGCTGCTGGGCCACCCGCCCCGCCCTCAGGGACACACCCCACCCTCAGGGACACATCACAGTGGCAGTGGGCAGCCACACAGAGGGCTACGAGTTTGCTAATGTGAGCAATTAATTCCCAGCACTTTATGCAAGATTAGGTAAATTATGAGCAGTCAGATCAGGGAGTTCGCAGCCGGCCTGGTTAGGGTACATGGTTAGGAAACTCGCTCCCTTGCTCTGTTTTAGATTCTGCTTTTCTGACCGGGGTAGCTAAGACCCCAAGAGCGTTTTTTGCTTAGCAGCCAGGCCCGCCTTCAGGGAAACGTCACTATCGGGCGCCGGCTGTTGCCACACGCAGGAACAGCCGTAAGATGGCTAATGTGAGCAATTAATTCCCAAACTTAATTCCAAGTTCATGGAAATGAAGAGCAGTTAGATCAGGGAGTTCGAGGCCCGATTAGGGTATTTGATTAGGAAACTTGCTCTGTTTCCTCCCCTTTGGGGAAGCTCCCCTCACCCCTGGGTGTGGGGCCGTTCACATGGGTGCCACAAACTTCCTCCTTTATTTTCGTTAATGCTCCAAACTCTTCTTTTGGAGTTAAAAAATAGCGGGGGGTAATGATCACCCACACTGGGAGATTCATCCTGCCATGGGAATCCACGTGCAGACCTGCAGCATGAGGTGACTCTCAGGAGTGTCTTGGAGTCACTGCTGCTGGAGTGGCTGCCATCTTCTGTCTTGAGTACATTTAATTTAGAAGGGATAATTAATTTAGGTTTTAAGCCCATGTCAGATGTAACGCAGTACCAAGGACTTCAAATGGCGGAATGTGCTGGACCTTATCAGGAGCCACGTTCAGCCCATCTTTCCTTAGGAGATGTAGGGTCCACGTTAGCAACCTGATAATTTGGAAGGGTCAGGGTGCCCAAGGATTAGATCATCCTTATACACATAGATGAGAGAAGACCTTTGTGACAGCAAAGCCTGCAATAATTTTGCAGCATATCGTTGGCAAAATGCTGGGCTGTTGGCCATTCCTTGGGGCAATACAGTCCATTCATATCAATCATCGGGCTTTTCCAATTTCCACGCGATACGTGGAGTTTGGGAAGCAGTGCCTTTAGGTTTGTGGGTAGACCTGTGTGGTTTTGCCTGGAGTGACCCTCTCAGAGGAGGGGGAGTAGCTGGAGGGCTCTATATCCTCTACATCCCTCTCCTCGTAGAAGGCCCTATAATCAGTGGTCACGACGGCATCCATCTGTCCCAGTGTATCTTGCCCGAACAAATTATCGGTGAGTCCCTTTACAATCAAAGGTCGTACCCTCCCTGGTCACCATCGAGGTTGACCCACTTTAGGTAAGTTGCAGTTTCTTTTGAGAGGGAGTTTCTCCCCACCCCCAGGACCATGGGTCCTGGGACAAGCTGCCATTCAGAGGGTACCTCTTCTGCTTTCAAGACAGTTCTGCCCACACCTGTGTCAACTAGGCAGTTGAAATTTTGTCCCCCAATAACCACGTTTAACTTGGGGTGTTGCCCCTCCACTGTAGGTACAGTCCAGTGGGCCTCTGGGGGGCGAGGCTCTCATCCTCTCCTAGAGGGTCCTCCTTGCTTTAACAGGGCTGGAGGATGCCCCTCACTCAGTTTAAAGGCTTGTCCTCGATATCAAATTTGGACCTACACTCCTTCTTCCAGTGATATCCTTTTCTGCATCGAGGGAACGGGGTGGAAGGTAGCTTGTCACCCTTAGGGGTTTCCCCCCCACTTGAGGGCAGTCTCTCTTAAAATGTCCCTTTTGACCACACCCAAAGCAAGCTCCCTTGCTAGGGGCATCAGGTGAACCAATCCTTTGAGCCCCCAGGGCTTTGGTTATCACCTCTACTATGGCCTGTGTCTGTGTTTGAGCCTGTGCTTGAAGCGCCAGGGCAAGGGTATGTGACTTATGTGATTGAGTCCCAGTGTCTTGGGAGGCTACAACCCACCTACTCATAGACGCATCCTTCAGGCTAGCACAGGCAGTGTGATGGTCCCCGTTCAATCCCTCCCATACCAACAACTTAACAAATTGGTCCCTTAATTCTCTGGGGGGAAGTTTTCTCTTAACACTTTGCTCAACCCTGTCAATGAATTCAGGCAGGGGCTCCTCTGGTTTTTGCCTGACCCCCGTAATGGGGGATTCAGTGGGGCCCTCCTCTAACTTAGCCCATGCTGATAACCCTGCATGTCGGACTTGGTCTCAATAGGGGTCAGCAATTGTCGCTTGTTGGATCCCTGTGGAGTAAGCGTCCACCGTGCCTGCCAACATTCCATAGGAAATGAGGATAACTGGGTTAGTCCTTCTGTTGGCCTCTGCTCTGATGCGGCACTCTTCTTTATAGAAGGCACACCACTTAATAAAGAGTGCAGATGGGAGTACCGCCTTGGTCACATCCATCCAATCCTTGGGGACACAGGGGTTATAGGCTAGTTCCTGAAGTAATGTTTGAGCCCAGGGTGAGTTGGGCCCATCTTCCGCCACTGCCTTTTTTTAGATCCTTTAGATCCCTTCCCTCCCAGGGGTACCATTGGAGGGGCCTATTACCCCCTGGAGCTAAGTTAACCTGGAAGGCTTGGGGTTGGGACCCTGAACCCTTGGAGGAAGAGAAGTGAGCCTCCGCATATATAGGCTCAGAGGGTTGCGCCAAGGGGTCGTAGGGATCCTGGTCTTGTAATTCCCTTCCAAGGGGGTATAAGGAGTCTCCTGATTCTGGTTGGACCCTCCAGAGCCCCCCTCGGGCACCCCTGAACTGGGGGCATACCGGGGAAGGGGTTCGAGGGCTCAGTACCAAGGTCTCTGCCATGAGAAGTAACTTTCACTTTTGTTTTGACCTCTATCGTCTGCGCCTGTGCTGGGCATGGGTCCCCCTCTTCCTCAGATGTACCCCAACTACCCCGTTTCATCCTCCCTTCAGGGTCGGGATCCACTTTTTGGGACACTTCATGTGAAGTCTCCCCATCCTTGTGCTTGTGAGTCCCTGCGGGTGGAGGAGCAGAGATTGTATGGGGTGGAAGGAAGTCTTCAACACTGATAATGTAGGGTAGAAACCGAGGTGGGGGCAATGCCGAATTGCTTTTCCTCTCCAGAGCGATCTGTTCCACCCTTGCCCAGGTAGTCCAAGAAAACAAATTGGAGCATAGAACCTAGGGAGCACCTTCTATAATGTGTTCCCAGGTCCTTTTGGCATTATGATCACTGATTTCAATCCCCCGAGAACTCAACATGAGGCGCAAGGCCTTAAGGGCCGGCTCATCTTTGAAGGAGGTTGCGTTACCCATCTTAGGGTCTCACTCACCCTGGAAGACCGCTTAGCCCGCTCCCGCTTCAGGTCCCTGTTTGGGTACCAGATGTTGGGTTGATGTACTCATCCCCTTGCTAGCAGGGAACGAGGGACCCCTTCCACAGCGGGAAAGGTGAGCACCCTGCGGTGCCTGGTTCCTCAGCCTTCCCCGAAGACAATCAGACACCACAGGGAGTCAGGTCAAGCAGGAACTCGTTTATTAGCAGTCACACTCAAGCTTATATAGAAACCCAGCGAAAAGAGGAAGTACATGAAGCCTATAATAGTAAAGATCAACCTGTTTTTATGTTTTTTGTGGGATCAAAAGGCCTGTCAATGTGGTGGTGTTCTTTGATTGGCTTAGGCCTTCGCATGCTCACAAGGTTGGCCACCCTCCCCTGGGCTCCTTAGCGCCATTCTTGTTGCACCCTATACCTTTGTGGGCAGGACACTTACACCTCAGCTTAGAAGGCTTGTAGTTGAGTTACAGGACCATTTCAGGTCTAATAGGCAGGATCAAATTTAGTGGCCCTACCCCTTGAGGAATGAGAGGATATAACTACTCCTGAGTCCTGGGGTAATTGGTTCCTGTAGCAGGAATAGGCTAAATGTCGCTATAGCCAAATACACAGGGTTGTGGGGAGGGTGTTATGGGTCAGGATTAGGTACCATATTTGGCAAAATTGCCACGTGAGAGTGGGTCTGTTGCAGAGCAAGTCCAGCTTTGGAGTCAGAGTTGAAGTGACTACAGAGGTCTTCAGTCACCAGTTCTTTATGATCATACTGGAAGGATTTGAAACAGCTCATAACATTATTAGAAGGAATAGGAAAAGGGAAAATGGAACACTCCAGAGACAAAGGGAGAGAGAGGATCTTTTTAGAGGAGGGGAATAGTGTCTCCCTCCTGCTAATGCTGGTGATGTGAATGTGGGGTTTGTGTCCTCTCAGAGTCCAAGAATGAAACCGAGGGACACTGAGGCAAGCGTAGTAGAAGAATTTTATTATAGAAAATAAAACACAGGGAAAAGAGCAGACTTTCCCCAGAGTGCGGAAAAAGGATAAAGCCGAGGAGGCAGTGAGCTTTGCCCTTTTTATATGACGTCCTCTCCTGGATTGGTCACTGCTTTCCTGCTCCTGTACCTAGGACGCAGATTCGGGGAATTCTGGTTCAGTCTTTGATCCACGCCTTAGGCTCTTTGATCCATGCCTTAGGTGCCAATGGAAAAAATGTGGGAGTGTCCGCATCTGGGCCTATCTTGTCAGACCCTCATTAGCATTGGGGGATGTCTTTGCCTTCTCAGGAAAGATGATCTCCTTATCAACCCACATTGTTCTGGCTACATTGAACTGCCTAACTTTTTCTGCCTCATTGCCCTCCTATTTTATTGGGGGTTCCAGGGAAGTGTCAAGAAAGTCCCATTCATCCAAGCCCACCTCTTGACTTTTAACTGACAGCAGGATTGCATCAGACATTCAATTCCTTACTGTGCATGGTCTTAATCCATGGAGGGGAGATTTTCCTATTATGACATGTTAAAGATACAAGACATTTCTGAGACACCTTGGCCCATGCTGGCTTGGTCAAATTGGAATTTGTTCTTAGGGTTTTTTTTGTTGTTGTTGTTGTTGTTTGTTTTTTGTTTTTTGTTTTTTTTTTCTGGTGGACTTTTGCTTCTACCTATCCTTGATTCCTGGAATCTAGTTGGTATAAAGGTCACAAGTCATCGCCACCCCACTCCAACCCCCTTTGTGGTTATCTTGCGTTCTTCTTATAGGCAGGAGCCTGCATTTTTCCTGAAAATAACAGGTTGTTGCTGAGAAATGTACCATTTCCTGTTGACTTAATCCAGGCAGGGTCAAAGCAGCCTTAGGCAAATTTCCTGTCAAAAGAAAGCACTTGAGGTCCAGCACAGCATGCCCAGTCCACAGATCCATCACTCCAACCACTGATCACTACTGCTCATGTGTCTGCCATCTCTCAGGTGTTCCTTCTCAAAATGGCCCTCCTAGTTGTGAGACTCCCCAAGCATTTCACAATTTTTTACCAAAATTCCAAAACTCCCACCAAGAAAAATTTCATTGATGGTTGCAAAATTTTTATATAAAAATATAAAAAGTTATTAAAAGGAGATATTAAATTCTGGCACTTTGTTTTTATCTTTAATTTGATAATACAATGACTTATGATTAATTGATTTCTAAATGTAAAACCAACCTTTAATTCCTGGAATGAATGCCATAATATATAATTTGCAAATATTTTCTCCCAGCTATAATTTCTTTTTATTATCTTACCAGTATATTTCATTTATCTTCTATAATTTTTGTGGATCGATTTTTTTTTTTTTAAGTTTGGAAATATCTATTTTGATATTTGCTTTCATGGATATTGCTATTGGTGCTATCTATAAAAAATTGCCAAAAAATGGAGATTTTTGTATGGTTTTTACTTATGTTTCTTACCTTATTACACTAACAAAGACTTTCAGAATGCCTTTGAATAAGAGTGGTAAGTGAGGGGACATCCGTATCTTATATATGAAAATTTTATCCTGTATTGTTATATATTTTTTGATTTTGTTTTATGTTTTGGTCCAAGTTTTGTATAAGGCATGAGTTATGTATTGGGATTACTATTGTTACTTTTGTCTTTTTGCATATAAATTTCCAATTTTTCTGGTACTATTTATTTGAAAGACTATCCATCCTCCATTGAATTGTGATTCAATCTTTGCCAAAAATCTTTTGAATATGTTTGTATGCATCTATTTCTATACTTCCTATTTGATTTTTTAAAAGTTATCCATCTTTGAATGCCCTTACTTTGAAGAATTTTTGACTAATCTAGTCCCTTTTTCTTTGCATATAAACTTTAGTATGAGAAAATCAGTATGTAATAAGCACTTGGAGGACTTTAGTTTGAATTGTGTAATATATATATTGAAATGGAAAAAGTTAATGTTTTAATGATATTACTACTTCCAACCTATTGTTAAGATGTCTCTTAACATATTTAGATAACTTTGATTTCTTTTGTCATTGATCTATAGTTTTTTAGATACATATCCTGCGCATATTTTGTTAGATTCACAGATAGACATTTGGGGACTGTTATTTTGATTTTTTATTTCTTTTACATTCTAGTGGTTAATTCCTAGCTTATCAGAATACAATTAAACTTTGTATCCTTTATATGCAAAGGAAAAAGGACTAGATTAGCCAAAAAAATTCTTCAAAGGAAGGGACATAGTTGGAGAACAAATGTTTTTGTATCTTGAATAATTTCATGGATTAGTTTAGGTGGGTGGGAGAGGACATGAAGACTCATTGGGATTTGCTACATAGAAAAATCAAGTTATCAGAATAAAGAAAGTCTTATTTATTACCTTCTGGTTTGTATCCTTTTTACTTATTCTTCTTGCTTTTTTGCACTAACCAAGATTTGTAATATGCTATTGAATAGGAGTTCTGAGAGGACATCCTTGTTTTGCTCAGACATTCTGTCTGTCATGATTAAATATGTTACATATAGAATTTTTATTGATACTCTATTAGGTCAAAGAACTCACTTTCTATCATAGTTTGCTATGAGTGTTTTAATCATAAATGTTGACTTTTGTCAAATTCTTTTTCTGCATTTATGGGATTAATATACAGTTTCTGTCACGTAGTCTATCAATATGTTCAAATTCAATATTTGATTTTCCAATATTGAATCAATTTATATTTTAGACATAAACTCCACAGGTCATGGTGATTTATTCTTTTTATACATTGCAGGATTAAATTAGCTAATATTTTGTTAGGGGTGTTTATTTCTGTGTTCATGAAATATATTGATCTGAAGTTTTCTTATAACGGCTTTGTTTGGTTTGGGTTACTTTCTGGAGTCATAAAAAAGTAGGGAAGCGTTCCTCTAATTCTATTTTATGGAATGATAATGTACAGTAATTGGTGTTATTTTTAAGTGTCTGCTTTAGTTCATTATTAAAGTATTATTGGTCGTAGAGTATTTTATTATTGTTTGGTTGGCTGGTTTTGTTGTTGTTTTACAAAGTTTTAACTACAATTTATTTTTAAAATGGAAATAGGACTATTCAGTTTATCTACTTCTTTGAGTTTTGGTAGTTTGTGTTTCAAGGAATTGGTCCATTTATTTGAATTATTGAATTTATAGCTATGGATTTTGGGGGTAATACTTTTTTATTATTCTTCGGTATTAGTTGTATCAATAATGATATCTTTCTCTGATTCCTCATCTAAGTAAGCTGCATAGCCTTTTTTTTTTTTCTTGGTTAGCTAGCTAGAATGTAGATTTCAACTATTATACAATGCAATTTATAAGTGGTATAAGGAGAACTGGAAATAGCATGTTAGGAATGGGGACATTTAAATTATATATCTCACTTTTTAATGAAGCAAGAGGACAAATAAAGGGGGAACATAGAAGACCAAAACAGTATCTTTCAGAAGGTATATCTAATTGATATATTATCAAACTGCACTCTAAATGAATCATTTTTTCCAGAGTTCATGGAATAGTCACAAAAAAATTGACATTACTTCACTAGATAACTTTCTAAAAAGTCAAACTGGTACTATTATAGGCAACATTCTATAATTTCAATGTATAAAAAAATCAATATTAATTCATGACAAGTACCATAAATAGTAATGGCAATTCTAAGTGTATTAGATAATAAGCAATTTGTGGAAGTTGGAATTTTCTGTCATGTAAAACATGGCAAAATTTGATGAAATAGGGTCTACTAAGACATTAATTTCCCTTTGAAATGTTACCAATTCAATCAAAATGACCCAAATGTAGGGAACCCAACCATGATAAAGTTGCTGTATGTTAATAGCAAATAGCATAATTCAACATTTCCAGGTGTAAGTTTTTCATTAAAATAGAAAGCATAGCTTTCTTAGTTTATAAGCACAAACATATAATGCTTTCTTTAAACTTTTTATTGAATTTTCTATGAATATACACATATTTAAGAATTCTTCCAGTTTGTTAAATAATTTTTACAATGCTCTGAAGTTATACTAGAAACTTCAGGGAGAAGTAGAGACACATTCTATATTCCATTGCTTATCTTAAAATGTTTCTATATTCATATTAATAATAGAATGGGATAATTTGCAATTTACATAATTATTAATTTTTAATGTCATATTCATAGATAGTGGAGAGCCATATATTAAATTTAGGTCAAATTTATCTCTTTAATATAAGACAAGTGCATTCAATCTCATACACTGGCAAATGTGGACTTTTAAGTACTATCAAATTCTTCTACCATAATTTCTGCAATCAGCAAGCCATTTTCCATACATTAAACTCTTGTAATCCATGGCAGATGTGACTGAAGGAGAGGTAAATTTCTTAAGTTCTCCAAACTTTTATGTCTTCGCCAAGTTCATAATAATAAATTTCACATTTGATGCACTTTTAGTGATTTCATTCTAACAAAATGCATGATTTTCATTGCATTAGTGGCATATTTTAAAAGGCCACATAGCATGACAAGAGTATGTCTACAATTCTAAGGAAATTTGTTTGAATACGGGAGAATTGAATAATATGAGGTTACAACAAATAATTTAGACATCGAGATTATCATTATAAATATCAAGATTGGGTAAAAATATAATCTACAAATAGAAAATGAAGAGATTCCTGTACACTTCATACACAAATTAGTGAAAATGATTGCCTCATTTATTTTTCCTCAGTCTTGTTTTGCAGGGCATTTTAATCCTGCAAATTCATCAGTTCCATTTTTTATATGTAAATTTGTCCAGTGTCAAAATACATATTTTTTTCATAAAACAAAATCTGAACCCTGCTTTCCCCTATAACTTCATCTTTCTCTGTTACTCACTGCAAAACGCATTGGCTCAACTAGTAACATAATAGGCTTTTAATGTTCCATCTCAATTCCTGGATAATTCCTCAAGGGTGGTTTCTATCCCTAACACTTCATTGCAATCTTCATTAAGATCAGAGGTTTGCTGTTCTATAGCTACTTTGCTTAATCTAATCAACATCCTTAACCTAATGGATCATTATCTCACTCTTTTTTCCTTCCCCTCCCCTCTTCCTCTGCCTCCCTCTTTTTCCTCTTATTTTTCTATCTCATGATTTCCCCACCCCCTTGAGTGAGATTCCCTCCCTTAATCATCCATTACTGATACTGAAAAAAGTGATGAAAAAGTTAAAATGATCATTAAATTTTCAGGCAAACTGTATGCAAACAGCAGTAAAAGTATTCTAGAATGTGTAAAAAATTAAAATAATCTTTTCATTGGCTTGAATGACATTTCCATATTTTAGTTGAAAAATATGCCTTTCTTAAAATATATCATCATATGAACTTTAGTAATAAATTAACCATAATACTCAAAGGGTGTAAAATGAATGTCTTCTGTTGAAACAGAAAAAAATACATACAATACAGTTGCTTTGTTAATTTAACATTTTAGAGGTAATTTTTCAAACTATTTCAGTGGCCTGGAGCCAAATTTTATGCTTCAAGTGAACAAAAATCTATCCTCTCTAAGTGTAGAGCACGGACTGGCAGTTTACTTAGAGAAGAGAAATGTTTAATGTATTTTCCTTGCTGTAACTATCAATAATGATATAAACTAAAAAATATAAAATGAAACCCTTTGTGAAGAATAAGTTTTGCTTCACTTCTCTGTTAAGATAAATGCAACTTCTACATTCAGAAAAACAAAAATTTAAACTAAAATGTAGAACCATGTCACATCAGTCTTAAAAGGCCTACTTATGTTTCAACCATACAGTTGAAAATCAGAAAAAAATAATGTCAACCAAATATATGCTTTTAGCCAATGAAAAAAGTTTGTTTTCATTTTTCTGACTTAAAATATTGCTATTCTAAATGTTTTTTTCCTGCAAAGCTCGTGAATATACCATGCTTCTAAAATAATACCAATGAATTATAAAAATGTAAACAACTCAGTGTTTAAAAAATTAATGAGTCTCGAAGTATAGAATAAATCCACATAGCATATAGCACATTATTAACTCTTCATTTGCTAATACTTTTTAAAACCATGAATCTGGATTATTTACCAGTCAAACATATATTATGATAGGGAAATTAAATCTAACACAAAGTAGTTATCAAAATGTACTAATATACAGCATGTAAGGGCAGAAGACGGTGATTATACCTTACAGCAGCAAATCAGCTTCAGTTTTCATTAGATAGACAGGACTATCAAAATATTGTTTGTTTTATAATCTATGGGAAGGAAATGCATTATTCAGAAACTAAATGGATGGAAGAAATAAGATTAAGGTGTGGGTAAACTTTGGACAGTAAGAGTTAGACATTTGAAGAGTCAAAAATGGAAAGCATGAGCCGGATGAGAAGAAAAATACAAGTGTCACATTGTATTATAAGAGAGTAAAAGACAACATCAGAATTAGTAAGGGGAACAGAATCTATAAACGCAAATATTCCCATTTAAACTTAAAACTAGGCATTAATAAGAGGGAGAAAAGTCACAAACCAAACATAGTTCAGACTTCTACTTGCAGTCTCTGTGATTAGATCACTACGAGTCAACACCTTCACCCAGAAAGTAATTCCTGCCTGTACAAAAAGTCCATACTTTTCTATAATATTTACATTTCCTACAATATTTTCTACATAACCAAAATATTATTACTGATATTATTTTCATTTCTTTTGAAAAAATAGTTACATGGATATTTCCCCTTATAAACTGTAAATTTAACATGTTTAACTTAAAAAATTTTTAAATTTCATGGTAACTTGTGCTTCATTATAGCTTTTGTTAGCAAGCCAACAAATAAATCCTCATTCAGTTTTTAAAATTCCTATCAGTTTGGGGGACTGGAGTGGTGGCTCAGTGGTTACAGCACTTGCCTGGCATGCTTGGGGACCTGGATTCAAACCCCAGAACCTCCTATACAACTAAGTTTCAGAAAAACAAGATCCAGATGAAAAAGTAAATAAAGTTCATTCTTTCTTTCTGTCTCTCCTTCTATCCCTCTCTATTAAAAAATTATCTTTCAACATTTATTTTTCTTAGATAGTTAATGTTTTTATTTCTATTTTATTATTCCTTATACAGAAGACTCCTAATGTTGCATATTAATTTGTCACCCACCATTTTACTTACAACGTATTATTTGTAATGTTCTCCTGGGTTTAGCTGGGGCCATACCATCAACAAAAGATAACTTTACCTTCTCCTTTCCAATTTTGTAATTTGCTTTTAGCTTTGGTCATTGCACTAGCTATTTATAGCACCATTCAAAATAACTTTGTTAGAGCATGCTGGAAATTTTTGTGGAAAAGGTATACTTCAGAATGCTCTGAAAGATTAATGAACAGAATGAATTAAAGTGTACCTGTGAGGCAGAAAATGGCTTGTGAGACGGTTCTGATATGGTGCAGATACCTTATACAGGCACTAAGTATCCCCCAGAAGGACTTATTAAACACTTCATATTGATGAAGTGACGAAGCCAGATGTAGCATCAGACTTATGATTTCCCATGTTTTATATGACATTGTTTGGTTTGTTGTCTTTCTCCTAATCATGTTTTGATGCCAAGGATCTCAAGCTGCTCTGGCCATCACTTCCTCTATTCTGGGGTGTTATTTTAGTACTAAATCTCAATAGTGTTCATCTTTTCAAGCATGCTCTCATTTAGACTTGGGATCTAGTGTCTGCTCTGGCCTCTGTTCCTGGCCTATGTGTCTCAAATCCAGTTCTAGAGCTCAGCTGCACTTGTGAGGACTGAGATTCAATTCAGTGTCATGTGACTTGTTAACTCAAGGGCAAAATTCAAAATGGCTACATTACCCATTAGTTTTCATTCTTAACTCTATACTCAAAGCGAGTGAGGAGCTATGAAAAAAATCACATCTAGAAGTCTGATTTCATTAGTCTGAAGTAGGTTCCTCAACAATTGTAGTCAAAGAACCACTGATTTCACTCGACTCTAAAACATCATCTGCCCCTCTTCTTCACCTTTCTGGCTGCTGTCTACCACAAGGATATTTGTGGTTGCATATGGCCCAGATTAGCATGGGTTCATCAGCTTCCTTTGGCCACTAGTAGATGTTCTGTTGTTCCCTGTGGTACCTTTCAACTTGTTCAAGTCTGGTAAATTGTTCCCTCATGCTTCTGATTAACCTGGGCAGTAAGGAGAAAGCACAATTCATACTTTAGTCACTTATGTGGGTAGTTGGTGACTTGGACATGGCCAGAAACCAGGTGCACTGACTTTTAGACATCTGTTATTTGCATTTTGTCTGACTGACTTTTAATTTATTTCATTATTTACTTTGTTCTAGATTCTCCTCTTTCCTCATATCTGAGCCTTGTATACTCACTAAACATAGGTTAGTGATTATTTATTTATTTTTGCACATTTTCTCCCTTTGTACACATATCTCATTTTAGACAATGCTGAAAAGATCATGATTCATTATTCCACGTAGAAAGTAACATCTGGACTCCATTAAATTGAATCTAACTTATATACCACATGGTACAGAAGCTGGGTGAAATTTTTATTGAAGCTAAACATTGCTAATATAATATGTAACGTATATAGACTCTTTATCACATTTTATCCCATGTCTTTGAACTTGGGGGCTATAAGAAAGCATGATCAGAAGATGAAAAATTCATGTCTTAATTTTTTTTTAAAGATGCCGTTTTGTTTTGCTTTCATCTAGGTTCCCACAATTATGCTTTAAAATGAGTTACAAATTATGAGCTTTTTTTTTTTTACTTACACTGAAAATGTCTTGAAATAAAATAGCAAAAATATGACTTAAAGTGCTGCTTAGTGATCTTTCTCATAAGAAGTAATCTTTCAAAATGTTTTTCTTTTTAACCATTAAAGAACAAGCAAGAGAACCTTTTAAAATGTGTATATTATGGTCAATCAAGATTTTCTATTATAGAAATAATCTTAATTAGAAAGTAAAATGTATTAATTCAAATAGAGGGGCTTAAAAATCATTCTGAAAGATTACATTTCCATAGATTAAGGTACTATAGTAGATATGCACATGAAATCTTATACTTTAAGAGCTTGATTACTAAAAACCTTAAGTATATTTTCCATGTATTTTGGGGGGTTGTAATTGGGGGCATAAATGTTGATTATCATTATATCTTCTTGGTGAACTGTCTCTTTAAGTATGATAAAGTGTCCCTCTTTATCCTTTCTGAGTAGTTTTATTTGGAAATTAATTTTGTCAGAGATTAAAATCGCTACACCAGCTTGCTTTTTTGGGCCACAGGCGTGGTAGATGTTTTGCCATCCTTTCACTTTCAGCCTGTGTCTATCTTTGTCAAATGTGTCTCTTGCAGGCAACATATTGTTGGATTTTGTTTTTTGATCCAGTGGGTGAGTCTGTGCCTTTTAATTGGGGCATTGAGACCGTTCACATTCAAGGAAAGAATAGATATGGGAGGCTGATTCACAGACATTGTATCTATTACAGGACTTTGAGTCATCTTGAAAGTTAGTGTTTGTATTGTATAATTGTTAACTTGCATTTGATTAAGGATTTATCATATCGTTGGCATTGTCTTCTGAATGGAGAACGTCTTTGAGAATGTTCTGTAGAGCGGGATTAGCGTTCATGTATCTTGCAAGCATGAGTTTATTGTTAAAATATTTTCCCCTTCGCATTTGAAGCTGTGTTTTGCTGGATATATTATCTTTGGTTGAAAGTTGTTATTTTTTAACACTTGAAAGATATTGTTCCAAGCTCTTCTAGCCTTCATTGTTTGTTCTGAAAAATCCGTAGTGATTCGAATAGGTTTGCCTCTGAATGTGATTTGGGGTTTTACTCTAGCAGCTTTTAGAATTCTCTCTTTAATTTCTGTTATTCAATTTGTAAATGATATGTCTTGGTGAGTTTCGTCCTCTGATTGGGTCTATTTGGTGTTCTATAGGCATCTTGAATGTGGTATTCCGGATCAATCGCCACATGAGGGAAGTTCTTGCTTATGATTTCGCTTAAAAGGTTCTTGAATCCTCTTGTTTGCTGTTCAGAGTTTTCCTCCAGGCCAATGATTCTCAGATTATTCACCTCATCTCATAGAATACTACTTGGAAGTTTTGATTATGTAAAATAAGCTGTTTATCTCGCTTTTCTTTGATTTCTACATTGTTTAGGTGATCCTCATTGTCTGATACTCGTTCTTCAAGTACTGAAGATCTATTTTCATTAGAGGTTACTCTGGTGTTGGTGTCTTCCAATGAAGCTTTGAGTTGATTAACCATGTTTTTCAATCCTGTTAGCTCTGCTACATCTTTTTTCAGAATGTCAATATCCTTGTACAGCTGATCTTTCACCTCCTGGAATTGATCCTTAATATCTTTGTAGATTTTGTCTCTCATCTCTTGAAATTGCTCTTTGATCTCTTTCCTTAATTCCTCTCTCAACTATTTGATTGCATTACTAATCATAGTGTTGACACAATGCCTTTGGTTTTCGTCTAGGACCCCAGCTATGGGGTCCTTAGGTGGAGAAGATTGGATTTGAGAGATATTTCCCCTTTTCCTCATTTTTGAGTCAGAGAGCTT
>PVKS010029551.1:0-25277 GCA_004027875.1 Aplodontia rufa | reverse complement strand
GGCTGAGTTCAGCCAAGGGAGTGCGCACCCAGGAGGGTGCGCCTCTCACCGACGCAGCTCCCGCTCCAGAGCCGGGAGCGAACGGTTGCAGGCAGGAGCTGCGCTTCCTAAACCACCAGCACCAGGGACCGCCCTCGGGGCGTGGCTTGGGGCGTGGCCATCCGGAGAACGCGGGCTCTCGGTTGCCACAGCAACGCGTCAACACTCGGAGCCCGGCAGCAGTGCGGGGCGGTGGAGGCGACCGCAGAGATGGTGAGGCTTTGGGCAGCGGTAGCTCACGTGTCCTGAACTGGGTTTCAGGGGCTAAAGTGGGTGGGAAGGGCATAGATTGGGTCTGGATCTGAGAGTCAGGAAGGCCTGGGAGTTGGTGGGACAATCCTGGAAGAAGCAAAGGAAGACCAAGGGTTCGAAAGAGGAATAAGGGATGGAGGTCATAGGGGTTCGCGATGTGAAGTGGGGCCAAATGGGGCACTGGAGGATAAAGGGAGGTTCCCCCGCTTCCCCATGCCCTCAGGCTAGAGCCACCAAGGACTGGGGATTGTGTGATGTGCTGTGGAGAAGAATACAGGGGAGGAGGCCGGATAATGGATTAGCACACCTGTTCTGCCATTAACTAGCATTAGGGCGATTAGGGTAGGTCACCTTGTGTTCCAGTCTCAGTTTTCTCCTCTATTGGCAGGGCTTGGGTCACTTACTGGGTTTCAGTACATATTCGTGAACGAATGAATGAACGAGAGTTCCAGGTCCACCCGGCCCTGGAGAGAGATTGGGACAGGTCTGGCAGGAGAGGGTGTTCCCATAGGGTCCTGAAGGAAGACAAGGCTAATGAGGCACAGGAGGAGCTGTGAGGAGGACCCTCCTGCTTGACTATGTTGGCTCTGGAGGGGTAGAGGGAGGCAGACGATAGGTCATGGAGCCAGCCTATCATTACTGGAACTCACTGTACAATGTCTGGCACACTTGTCCTAAAGGTGGCTACTTGGGTGTAGTTTTGGATACATTTCAGATTTAGAAGTTGCATTGCTTTTCTGGGACTTACTGGATTTTAGAAGAATTTCGTTATCTTTTTTAAAGAAAGAGGAGACAGGGTGAGAGAGAGAGAGAGGAGCAATTTTTATTTAGTTTTTTTATGTGGCTTTCATTGCTCCGAGACTTCGCTGTGGTACTGGTGTTTGAACTCTCGCACTCATACATGCCAGGCAAGCGCCGTAACTGCTGAGCCACTCCTCCAGCCCCTATTTATTTATTTTTTAGAAGAGAGGGGGACAGTGAGAGAGAGGAAAAAAAGAGAATCCATTTTATTTAGTTTTTTTTTTTTTAAAGAGAGAGGGACAGTGAGAGAGAGAGAAAGAGAGAAAGAACTTTATTTAGTTTTCCACATGGCCTTCCTTGCTCCAACACTTAGTTGTGTACGTGGTGCTGGGGTTTGAACCTGGGTCCTCGTGCTTGCCAGGCAAGCGCCAAAACCACTGAGCCACCCCTCCAGCCCCATTATTTAGTTTTTCATGTGGCTTTCGTTGCCCACTTTGTTGTGTATGTGGTGCTGGAGTTCGACCTGGGTCCTCGTGCATGCCAGGCAAGTGTTGAGTAACCGCTGAGCTACCACTGCAGCCCCAGAACTCCATTCATTATTTTTTTTTTGGTTTTTTTTAAGGGCTAAGGATCGAACTCAGGACCTTGGGCATTGTAGGCAAGCGCTCTGCCTCTGAGCTAAATCCCCAACCCCCAGAACTCCATTCATTATGAAATAAATAAGTCTGCAACAAAGTATGATTTCCAGCTTTTGAGGACTCCCTGAAAAGTAACCATGAAAGTCCCCTTTGAGTTATGCCTTTGATTTGATTCAGTGTCCCCTCTCCCCTTAGCACAGTGTGTATATTACTTATGTGTGAGGGTCTAGCATCACACCTGGCATTTCCTTAAATGCCTGTTTGCCCTTGAATACAGTAAGTGGAGTTCTTGTTTTCTCATGTTTTAAAAGTTCCCCATTTCTTCTTTTTTCTTTTCTTTTCTTTTTTAAAGAGAGAAGGACAGTGAGAGAGACAGAGACAGAGAATCAATTTTTATTGAGTTTTACACATGGTGTTCATTGCTCTGACACTTAGTTGCGTACGTGGGTGCTGGGGTTTGAACCTGTGTACTCGTGTATGCTAGGCAAGCGCCATAAGTGCCGAGCCACTGCTCCAGCCCAAAGTTTCCAATTTCTAAGCCCTCATGAACCAGTAAGCTGCAACTGGACTGGGGTATGGGCTGCAGAGCACTCAGATCAAGGATTCCCAACCCTAGGGCCCTGGTTTGGCCAGCTGAGTGAGTCCTTCTGAAATCCCTCGGGCAGGATTGGACATATAGGCACCTTGGAGATGCAGTGAGTCCAAGTGATTGCTGGCAGGCCAGGTTTGTATGTGTGCGTGTGGAGGGTGGGTGTGCGGGTGCATGCGTGTGTGGTGCTACTCACTAGATTATTTTTATTTTTCGATAGTCCTGAAGATTGTACCCAGGGATAGTCTAGCACTGAACTGTGTCCCCAACCCTTTTTATTTTTATATTTTGAGACAAGGTCTTGCTAAGCTGCTGAGACCGTCCTGGAACTTGCAATCTTACTGCTTCGGCCTCCTAAATCGCTGGGATTACAGGGGTGTGTCACCATGCTTAGGGTACTCACTAGCTTTTGAGAGGGTTAGGAGGTGTGAGAAGAGGCAGCAGTGGTGGGGAGGTTTAGGATCGAGCAGACTCCCAGGACTCTGACAAAGATAATGATGAATAACATCGTCCAGGAGAAGGGACGGGACCTCAGTACTGGTTAGGGTGTCACATTCAGGTGGCATCCTACAGATAGGCAACCTGGTCCATTTGAAGAAAGAGGATACCCGAATCAATCATTCAGAGAAAAAGGGAAGTGGAAACAGGCTAAGAGTTTAAAGCCTGAATTTGCCAGCCTGTGGTAACTCTATATGCAAAAGAGGAACACGATCCAGGGTGCGGAGGACATCTAGGACAGAACACGCCTTTGTCCTTTTTCAGTTGACAGGTGTTTCAGCTACATCAGGGAAACTCCACACGCCGACTTATTCCGGTCCTGCTCCAGCTTCGTCTTGCTCGTTTTGAGTTAAACATCCTGGATCCTGGCATGCGTGCTGTGGTTTATTTAGGCTCAGAGTCAGGGCACTAAGCCCACAATTATGCTTTATTTTTAATTAAAAATAGTCATTATTTTTTCCTGTTCATAAAAATAGTTACCTCCTTAGGGCAGAAAACTATTTAACACAAGAAACGTCTAAAGACAATAGAGCTCATCTGAAATTATCGTTAAAAGTCTTTGTGAAGATTCTTCAGTGACACGTTCGGCGACCATATCTTCCATGCAAACAGTTCGGTGCGGGAATACCTGTGCATTTCTCAGAAGGCATTTTCTTTAAAACAGTATGTTATGAACTGAGTGTGGTTGTGCACCCTGCAATCCCAGCTACTGGAGAGGAAGCGGCTGGAGGATAGCAAGTTTGAGGCCAGCCTGGGCAACTTAGACCCCATCTCAAAATAAAACAACGAAAAGGGCTGAGAATATAGCTTAGTGGTAGAGCACCCTGGTTGCAATCCCTAGTATCCACCACCCAAAATATATATGTTATGAAGTTCACCCCATATCAATGAGTATAAATCAATATAATCATCTATTTAATGGGTAATCTTCCTGCATATGTCTCTTAGAGACCCTAGCTCTGACTACATTGTTATTTATTTATTTGTTTATTTGTTTGTTTATTTGGTATCAAGGATTGAACCTAGAGGTGCTTAACCACTGAGCCACATCCCCAGCCCTTATTATTGCTTGTTTTGAGACAGAGTCTTGCTAAATTGCATAGGGTCTTGCTAAGTTGCTGAGGCTGGCTTTGAACTTGCTATCCTTCTGCCTCATCCTCCTAAGTGGCTGGGATTATAGGCATGTGCCAGTGCCCCATGTCCAGCTATTTATTTATTTTTGGTACTGGGGACTGAACCCAGGACTCTTTACCATTGAGCTACATCCCCAGTCCTTTTTATTTTTTATTTTGAGACAGGGTCTCACTAAATTGCTGAGGGTCTTACTGAGTTGTTGAGGCTGGCGTTGAACTCACTATCCTCCTGTCTCAGCTTCCTGAGTCGCTGGGATTACCTACAGGCACACATTGCTGCACCTGTCCGACCGGATTCTCATGCTCCTGGGATGAGATGGTGTATAAAGAGAGGGGAGTTAACTGGGTCACCAAGATGAACATTGCAAAGCTGGAGTGCGATCTTTATCCATCCTCAGTCCTCATCTTCCCCAACCCTCTTGCCTCCGCAGCTCTTGGGAGCTGGGGAGCTCTGCCTTCCCTTCAAGAGCTCCCCCCACCACTCCAAGCAGGACTAGGTGGCTTCTGTTTGGCTACTGCCCAGCTTCTTGGAGGTGTTTATTTGATCATACAAGAAATAAAACCAGGTCTTCCCCTTCTAAAAGAAACTCTTAGCTACTTCCTCTGGCCCAGAGGTGATCCAACTTTCCATTTCTGCTTGGTGGTTCTTCTTCTTCTTTTTTTTTTTTTCTAGTACTTTTACATAGTGACATCCCCAATCCTTGTTACTCTTGGCAAAACTGATTATTCTAACCCTGGGGTGAGGTTTGTGGCTTCAGAGTCAGCAGTTTTCAAATGAGGTTTTCTCAGACACCCAATCCTAGAGCTCAGAGCTTCCCTCTGTCCTGCCCATGGCCACTTTCCTGTGGCCATCAGTTCTTCCTCCGCTCGACTTTAAGGCACAGGCAGTCAATTATTTCCTGTGGTGACTGCCCCTTGACTACGGCACTAAATGCACAGGAAGAAGGAGATGCAGCTTGAGCCTGGAGGGACCGGTAGCCTGGAGGACCCCACACACAAAGGGAAAACCTGTAGGAGCCTTTGAAAAGAAACAGGAAAACAGATGCAAAACAATAATAATACTTTCCATCTGTTCTCCAAAGCCCTTTCACATACATTATCATCCACAATGCAGACCACATACGTGATCTGGAAAATATGGATTGGTGGAGTGTCTTGGAGTGGGCAGATATGTTTCCCAAAGGCGTCCGACTCTATCTGGTCTGTGTGCCCTAAGAGGTCTTCTTGTTCAGCCTCATCCATCAAATGCATATTGGATTCCCACTGTGTGTCAGGCACGGCATGTTTTTTCCTGATTATGTACAGAACTCAGACTCTCCCTTGTGATCCAAAGCCTCATCCATCTTTTCCAGTTATTCCCAATGTTCAGCCTCGATTCCACCTACTGCAGTTTTTCTTCATTTCCTCTTATTCTATTTTTGGTGGCAAGGGGAGCAGTTGCTCACCACCCACCATATAATAACCCTTCAGAGGCTGTTATTAGGCATCCTCGGGGCTGCTATATTTACCTTTTAATAAATCCAAGCTTTTCTGCTCTGCTGTCTTGGGGCTGCCCGAGGATGTAGAGGGAGGTTCCCTCTTAAGCTTTTTGCTGGCAGTGCCAGCTAGTGAGGGAAAGGCACACACAGGAGTGCTCATTGTTCAGAACATAGCCAGCTGGAGAATAATTGTCCAATTTAGTGTGAAAACCCCGATACAGGTGGAACAGGTGCTAGGGGGTCTGGGTGGTAATGGCAGATCAGAGAGCTTTGAAAACACTGTCTGGTGCTCAGTGACATGGAATGCATGGTACATTTCTGTTTACCCTGTCCCCTTGATGGCTGCTGATTCCTGGGGTTGGAGGGACCCAATGTGTCTAGCCCATTCCCCCAAAGTAGCCCAGCTTACAGAGCTGTGTGTGTTGCAGGGGCATGGGCTTCTCCAAGAGAGATTTGAATCAGCTTTAGATCAAGCCTCCTGGTAGAGCTGGGTGTGGTGGTGCATCCCTGTAATCCCAGGGACTGGGCTCATTGGGTGGGACCGGGCAGAGGTGGGCTGAGGCAGTAGGGTTACAAATTTGAGGCTAGTCTGGGCAATTTAGTGAGACCTTGTCTCCAAAGAAAAGACAGAAAGGGGCTGGAAATGTGACTCAGTGGTAGAGTACCCCTGGCTTCAATCCCCAGTATAGCCCAAAACAAAACAAAACAAAATGTCTTTGTAGAAACTGCCTCCTGGAAACTGGATTGGCCAATCCTCCTGCACAGTTGGATTGACCTTGGGCAATGGAGGTTGTATGAGTTGGGATTCTTGACTATAAGCAATGGAGTGAGACTTTACAGTGGAAGGGAATGTGTTGAGAGCATTTTGGGAGATGACTGATTTTATACCAAGGCTGGGAAACTAGGCTTAGAAAATAGGAAAAAGCAGATGGCTGGAACCTAGTCCCCAATCAAAATTAGCAAGGATCTGACAAGACCCCTTGTTGCACCATTGTCCCCACACTGCCAGCTGCCAATGCAGGGTGCTGGTACTTGCTTGAGTCCTCGTCAGCGTTACCCCGGACTGGGTGTGGCTGTCCATGCTGCGTCTGTCACTAAGTCTTTCTCGGTTCTGCTTCTTGCATCCCTAGTTCCCTAGTCTATGGCAGTTTGGCTAAGTCTAGCTCCTTTGCCTAAATAGGAAGACAATACCTGGTGCTTTCTGTTTTCCGTGGTTGGAGTTGAGTGCTGATTCTCACAACCATTAAAAGGGAGCATTTACCAAACAGGAAAATCCTGGGGCTTAAAGCCACATCGTGGACATTAAGAACTAGTTAACATTAAGAACAGGCAAACCAGTTAGGTTTGTCTGACTGTAGCTGGCAGTCACTCATCGTTCATCCGTAGCCTAAAGTTTATTAAAATATCAGCCGCATGCCTAGTAGTGGGCGCAGGGCTTTTACAACCTTTATATCCTCTGGTCCCTGCTGTGACCTTGTGTGACTGCAAGATGTGAAGGAGGTCAAACAGTATGTTGTTTGTGAAGGAGGCCTGGAACTGAAGCTGGGAAGATTGATGGCAAAGATAAGGCTGTGTGTTCCTGGAAAGGCAAGTTAGATTGCCTCGTGGGAGGATGCTCTTACGGGAAACTGGAACCATTCCTTTCCTGCCATCACCGTTTCCTGCGTGACCAAGTCGGCCTTCTGCAGCTTCAGGGACTGCAGAGCTGCAGAGCTAGTGTGCCTTTCCTCTGCCAAGGGGCTCCCCTGCTTCTGTGGGGATGCTGCCTGTCTATTGCTGTCTCCCCTCTGTGTTTCAGGGCTCACACAAGTGCTCTCCTTACTTACATTTCCCACATGCCCTCCCCTCTGTTCCCAGCATGGAGCGAAGTAGTGTTTTCTGCCCAGGATCTGGATGCCACTCAATTCTGATCACCCCCACTTTTTTCTTCTTCCTACAGCCGCTAAGTACAACTGGCTTCTTGGGCTCCTCCTCTACCGCTTCCAACAGGTCACGGAATAGGACTCGCTATCGGACCAAAGCTGTGAACTCCGAGGTCGACGAGAGCCTCTTCGGTGTCAAGGTAACCATCAGCTTGGTGTGGTGGAGCATGCGGATGATTCCAGTGATTTGGGAGGCTGAGGCAGGAGGATTTCAAGTTGGAGACCAATTTGGGTGACTTAGGGAAACTCTGTTTCAAAATAGAATGGGGCTGTAGCTGAGAGGTAGGTAGGGCACTCTTGGGTTCAATCCCCAGGACCAAGAGAGAAAAAGAGAAAAAAAAAAAGATTGCAGTGGTGGTGTGAATACCTCAGGCAGCAGGGCAAGTTATAGAGAGAGGACTTTTCAGGGGTTCCATATGGGCATCTTTTTCCACTTAGAAGACTCATATTTGTGGGGCTTTTCCAAGTGGTAAAGGAAAGAACTGAAGGAATGCACTTTCACTTATATTTGGTCTCTGTTTACTTCGGGTCCATATGGAGTTTTCTAGTAACAGCAAAAAGGGGGTTGAAAGTGGCCAAGTGCTCCAGGAGCAGTTGGGCTGTCTAATAAAAGGAAAAATGTGGGTCCTCGCCCAGTTTCAAGACTCTCCGCTGGCAGTAGGGGGCAGAAGTGGCCTGTGGCAGGCCTGAATGGTGCTTGCCTGGAAGCAGAGATGGGCACCAGGTGGCAGCAGGACTCGGGTCTGTGCAGAGTGAAGCATTTAGGATAGGCTTGGCCACACCCCTGCCACCAGTCAGGGTCCCACTTGCTGCAATTATGACATTTGAATCCTCTCCTGAAACAAACATTTTCTTGTAATCTTGACTCTATCACGGTCAAAAATATTTTTAAAAATCATACATCTAATCTGTATTAATTTTGCTGAATTCTAATTCATTGACTTCCTCTCTGCATTGGATTTTAAAAGCAGGTCTCTGCCAGGTCATTGAGCTATTCGTAACTCCCTCAATATGGCTCCCCCCCCCCCAGAGGGTTCAATGCAAATTAATTATTAGAAAGGGTTCAAAGGAAATTAATTACTAGAAAGAATTAAACAATCCTAGTATTGTAGATGGTATTAGTCTGTAATAAGTTGTATTGCTTCAAACTCACAGTGTGATCTAGGAGAGAGAATTCGTTCCTTCTTTCACAGAGGAGAATCTTTTATTGAGAGAGGAGAACCTAGAGTCCAAAAATTTCCTTTTCATTCCTGATTTTATTTATTTTTTATTTTTTTATTAAGAAATTTATTTGTTGAAAAATCAAAATGCTTCTAACGAAAAATATAAAATATATATAAATTCTGAATATTAGATTTACCCTCCAAGCCCCCCCATTATTCACCCTTATCCCTCCCCCTCACTCCTTCCCAAAACATCTCTAACCTGATGATTTTAAAGTAGAGCTAGATATGCACTGCCAAGCCCGGTCCCCTCTCCTTGCCACCATCTGTCACCATGCCATGAGGAGTCACTACACAAGAACGGGGGTGGTGTTGGGGATTTAGCTCAGTGGCAGAGCGCTTGCCTAGCGTGCACATGGGCCAAGTTCAAGTTCGGTCCTCAGCCCTGGTGGGGGGAAGTACAGGGGGCCTGGTTCTCAGGGGAGCACCACACGGCTTTCCCAGGGCCTGGCTTCTCATGGTGGTTCTGCAATCTGGGCCCAGCGAGCCTCCCTCTGCCACTGGATAGGGTGGCAGCCCCAGGGGAGAAGGTTACCTTTGAAGTGAGTTAGGCCCGCAGCAGGAATGAGGTGACCAGCTTCTAAAGCTGCCTTTCTGACCTCACAGCCCCTGTGTCAGGGCCAGAGTGACAGCCCCATCGTGCTGCTCCGAGATAAGCATACCATCCGGAAAAGTCTCAGTGCCCTGGCTCTGGGTCACAAGCCCGAGACCATCCAGCTCATCACCCGGGACATGGTCCGAGAACTCATGTGAGTGCCCAGGGTCTCCCTCACTCGGCCGGCACCGCTTCGGAAGGTTTTTGCAGGGCGATGGGGAAACTCACCAGGTTTCGTTCTGCCAGCCCAATCTCCGCTTCTCTCCTATCCGTTTCCCCAGTTTTGTTTTATGGTTCATTCTTCTTCTTCTGGCCTCTCTTTTTCCTCCCCGTGTGTCTACTATTGCTGTTGCCCATCATTGCCAGCTGCTTTCTCCTCCTTTTCTTCTGCCGACTATAGGATCTAAAGGACTGCTAAAGGGGAGGTGCTTAGTGGGTCCTCTCTAAGTCCCTATTAATGCACTTGGTAAAGGGAAGGGATCCAGATGAGTCACTTCATTTTGGCTGCATTAAGCATCTGAAGCACACGGAAACTGATCAGATACCTAATTAGGCTTCGGCTCCTTCCAGACCATGAGGCTATCAGAGAGTTCCTTAGGGATTAGCTCAGCCTTGCTTCCTGACCAGAGCAGAGGCTTGCATGGACCCCGCTCACAGGTTTCAGGCCAGGCTTAGAAAGATGCAGAGCAAGCACCACTCTCAGTGTTTTAGCTCTTGTATTATTGCTTCACTCTCTGTAACTGTTTCTTCCTGCTAAAAATTTGAATTTCCAGAACATGATGACTATGGCAAGAACTCAGCTGGTACGCAGTGCAGGAGCCGGGCCTGACCACAGCCCCACGTGGAGCTGGGTCTGGCCAACCCCCGGCATCCGACAGCCAGACGTGGTCAGCAGCCTGTGCAGCGGGCCTGGGACCCTGCGAAAGAATTCCTTCTTGGGGTGGTCTTGTGTTGAAGATGCGCTGGGAATCAAGAGCTAGTCATTTCTCCAAGTTGCTGTCTTGGATTCAGATGCTTCCTGGTCACTCTAGATCTGAGCTGTTTTGGGCCAGCCACATCTCCTGGTGAACCACAAGGTCTTGGCCGAGTCCCAAATCCACTCACTCATCTGGTCTGCCACTTGGACCTCCCCCTCCCCCAACGCACACATTAGTTTATTAGATGAGGTTTCACTTCCTGTCTCATACCATCTGCGTCTTACTGCCATGTACCTGTTAATTCCCACCCCAACTACTCCCTCCCCCATCTTTAATGTATGTCATTTGTTTGTAATCATTATAATTAGCTATAGATTTGTTGAATGCGTTGGGCAGCTACAAGGAGAGGTCTATAGACGAGTCTCTAGCAGTTGTTGATCGGACATTTTAATTAATATTTAGGGTTCAAAGCTTCTGTCTAAGCTGGATAGACAGGGATGTTTAGATTTCTCACCAGCATCTATTTCAACCTTGTCTGGCGTCCCCTTGCCCTTTTTATGTCATCAGGAATAATTTATTACTTTTTTCTAAAGAGAAAGAGAGATGAAGAGAGAGAGAATCAACTTTATTTATTTTTTCATCTGGCCTTTGTTTCTCCAACACTTAGTTGTGTATGTGGTGCTGGGGTTTGAATCTGGGTCCTTGTGCTTGCCGGGCAAGTGCTCCAACTGCTGAGCCACCACTCCAACCCTGGAATAATCTATATTTAAAGTTTGATTTGGCAGTTTGGGTTTGAGTGCTCACTCGGTACCAGGGACTAAACACCAGTTTGGTTCAGCCATAGTCTGCCTCTCATTGGCCATGATGAGGCAGAAAGAACAGAGTGGGGTGGGGGCTCGGAGGAGGAGGTGATCTATGAAGGCTGGCGACAGGCGGGGAAGTGTGAACATCGGGAAGAGTCTTGCACTGCTGCAAAGAAAAGGTAGCATTTGATCTGGACCTTGGAGAAAAAGGACTTAAAATGCCTCTTTTTAGTCTGCTGGGCTAATTTGGACCCTTTCATCGATGATCTGTGTAGTGCAGTCTCTGCTGTCATTGACTGGATCTGTGCCAGAGGATTGGTTGGCATCTTGTGGGGAGGGAAAGAGAGCAGAGGAGCCTGGTCAGGGTGCCCAGGGCTTTCCCTCTCTTTCCTCCCTAACTCCATTCATTCTTTTCAGTGTCCCAACAGAGGATCCCTCCGGAGAATCCCTAATCATCAGCCCTGAAGAGTTTGAGCGGATCAAATGGGCATCCCATGTCCTAACCAAAGAAGAAATGGAGGCCAGGGAGCAGGCCTTCAAGAAGGAGAAAGAAGCCATTGTGGTAGCTTTCTTTCCTAAACCTTGACCTCTGCAGATGGGTGATGGAATAAAAATGTTCAGGGGAGCCGGGTAAGATGGTGCACACCTAGAATCCCAGCGACTCAGGAGGCTGAGGCAGAATGGCAAGTTCATGGTCAGCCTGGGCAACTTAGGTCTCAAAATGAAAAATACAAAGGGCTGAGGCTGTAGCTGAGTGGTAAAGAATCCTCCCGCCCCCAGGTTCAATCTCCAATACCACATGGAAAAAAAAAAAAAGTTTAGAGGTAGAGGCCAGCATCTCAAGATATAGTGAGAATTAATCCTAATTTGAGGATCCTGAAATGAGGTGTCAACGTGAACGTAATGCAGAAATGTTGCGGAAGGAAGATCAGAGAAATGCCTGGGACGTGGGGGCCACTTGGGTGGAGGGGAGAACCGAGAATAAAGCCAGGTTGTGGAACCTGTCAGTTCTGATGGTAGGATGGACTTAGGCACAGAACTCAGGAAGCAATCCCTCCACCGATCCCGATTTGCCTCCTTTAGGATGCAGTGACAGTACGCAAGAAGATCATGAAACAGAAGGAAATGGTGTGGAGGAACAACAAGAAGCTCAGTGACCTGGAGGAGGTGGCCAAGGAGCGGGCCCAGAACCTCCTGCAGAGAGCTGACCAGCTGCGGATGGAACAGGAGGAGGAGCTCAAGGACATGAGCAAGGTGGGTGGATGCGGGGCAAGGGGGTGAGCTGGGGAGTGGGGGAGAGTAGTCTCCCCACTCATGCCACGGTAGTCTCCGATCTCAGAGCGCTGACTGCCACCTGCTTGCTGTGTGACCTCAGGCAAGTCACTGGTCCTCTCTGAGCCTCACTTCTTTCATTTGTAAAATGAGGATGGCGTCCCTATTCAGCAGAACAGTTGAAAGGATTAAATAAGCTAATACATGGGAGAGACTTCGTGAACTGTGATTGATAAGCAAATATGAGGATATTGCTTTTATTTTTAGCCCACTAGTTCAATTCTGGATTGTTGTGAAGTACCCAGAGAAATTCCTTTAGCTGATAGCATAGAGACCAGGGACTCATTTGAAATTCTGTTTTGCAATTCATCCGCATGCGGTTCACTTCCTGATCACATGAAAAATATTAACCCCCTACTCCTTCATCTCTGATTTCTGTCTCTCAGGTAAATCTTTGCTACCTATACCTCCTATGATTGTCCACAGCTTTTATTTCTTGGTTCTTATGGATGGACCCATGTTTTTTATCCTTCTTCTGCATCATGTTGGGCTCTTCTAGTGGCCTGGTCTCGTTAGACTGTCTTATCCTCCCTGAGCTTAATGTGGGGTTCCTGGATCTGAAAGGATGATCCATTAACTGTCTCAAACCTCTAATACTCTGAAAGAAGCTATTCTGGGCCTCTCCTTGCACAGATCTTAGCACCTAGTAGAAACTCAGAACTTTATCAAGGGGGAAGCAGATATCAGATTGCTCTGTTTCTCTGGATTTGTGAGCAGCTGTGCACATTTCATTTCCAGCACACCCCAAGATATTCTGCTCTCTTTTCTCCCTGCGTATCTTCCACACACCCTCCGTGCACCCGTCCCTACCCCTGCTCCCAGGCCTAGTGCCATAATTTGGTCTCTGCTCCTTAGATTATCCTCAATGCCAAATGCCACGCCATCCGGGATGCCCAAATCCTGGAGAAGCATCAGATACAAAAAGAACTGGATGCGGAGGAGAAGCGGTTGGATCAGATGATGGAAGTGGAACGGCAGAAATCTATTCAAAGGCAGGAGGAACTGGACAGGAAGAGGAGGGAAGAAAGAATACGGTAAAGATGTGGTTTTGGTGTTTCCCTCACTAAGTCATTTCCATACATCTTGAGGTACATGGAGTCTAGCAGAGAGGAAGGAGGTGAGGCCTGGTGGTCAGCATCATCTATTATCCCTTATAGAGTAATGAAAAGAATCCTAGAAGTTTTTTTTTTTTTTTAAATAAAAAAGAGAGAGAGACAGAGAGAATCAATTTTTATTGAGTTTTTCACATGGCTTTCGCTGCTGTGACACACAGTTGTGTATGTCGGTGCTGGGGTTTGAACTCGTGTACTTGCGCATGCCGGGGAAGTACCGTAACTCCCAAGCCACTGCTCCAGCCCTGAATCCTAGAAGTTTTAAAGCTTATTTCCAAGATCATAACAAGCCCTTCTGTATCTGGTCACAATTCAGTCTTCTTGTCATAGGTTCATGATTTTTTCCCCTAGTACTTATAATCGAACCAATGGTGCTCTCGCACTGAGCTACATCCCCAGCCCTTTTAATTTTTTATTTTGAGTCAGGGTCTCGCTAAGTTGCCCAGGCTGGCCTCAAACTTGCAGTCCTCCTGCCTCAGCCTCCTGAGCTGCTGGGATTACAGGTGTGCATCACTACAACTGGGCTACAAATTCGTAACTTTTGTTTTTCCCCATTTGATTTTCTTTCTTTCTTTCTTTCTTTTTTTTTGGTACCAGGGATTGAACCCAGGAGCGCTTAAGCACTGAGCCACATCCCAGCCCTTTGTATATTTTATTTTGAAGCAGGGTCTTGCTAAGTTGCTTAGGGCCCTCTAAGTTCCTGAGGCTGGCTTTGAACTCACAATCCTCCTGTCTTAGGTTCCCGAGTTGCTGGGGTTACAGGTGTGCACCACCACCAGGCCTGGCTTGTTCCCTCTTTGTTGACTACCCTTCTTTCTTTTCCTTCTGAGAAAATGCTTTGTCTTTCATTAGTAGGTGGCTTTGCTCTCACCTCCCCTGCCTCCTTTTCACCAGGCAGTCTTCATGGCTTCCTCCTCTGTGCCCTGTCATTCTGTATTTTTTTTTAGGCTAAGGACCAAACGCGGTGCCTTACGCATGCTAGGCAAGCGCTCTGCCACTGAGCTAAATCCCAACCCCTGTCGTTCTGTATTTATACTCTGAGGCACCACTTCTTGTGTTGTGACTCCCTGGCCCTCGCCAGACCGTGAGCTCACTGAGCACAACAGTCCTGTCATTCATTTCTGAAGCTCCAGGGCCTAGTTCAGCTTTGAGTAGGTGCTTCATTCGTATTAGAATGAACAAATTAATTTCCTTTTTCCGTTTGTAGAAAAGGACAAGTCCTAGGGTAGGTAAGTTACAGAATCAAAGTGTCCTAGAGTTAGAATACCAACCCTCAATGAATTTCCTCTGTAAGTGGTCTTCCTGCCGCATCGAATGCAGTTTACTTCCCCAACTGTGCTTGTTCTCTCTCTCTCTCTCTTTTTTTTTTTTAAGTAAAGAGAGAGGGACAGTGAGAGACAGAGAAAGAGAGAAACAACTTTATTTAGTTTTTCACGTGGCCTTAGTTGCTCCATCACTCAGTTGTGTACGTGGTGCTGGGGTTTGAACCTGGGTCCTCGTGCTTGCCAGGCAAGCACCAAAACCGCTGAGCCACTGCTCTAGCCCTGTGCTTGTTCTCTTGAACCATTCATCTCTGTGCTTCTAGTTGGTACCCAGTGCAGTAGGCTCCTGGTTAAAGTTTATTTAGTGGCTAAGTGGCTGTATCTTCTGCATAAATAACTCCAATAAAGGAAAACCTCTGCTTCATTGAGCGGTGCTAATGTTTTGACCCAGTCCGTATATTGAGTCCAGTCTGTCCTGCTTCCATGTAAATCTTTGGCTCATGACTCCTGTTGATTTCTTCTGAAGGGTGAAGTGCTGCATACTTAGGTGAACGTGACTCTTGAAGTGCTTCCCCTTGATTCTTTTTTCTAAATTTTGGTACCAGGGATTGAATCCAGGGGCACTTAACTACTGAGCCACATCCCCAGCCTTTTTTATTTTTTATTTTGAGACAGGGGCCCACTAAGTTGCTTAGGGCCATGCACAGTTGCTGAGGCTGGCCTTAAACTTGTGATCCTCCTGCCTCAGCCTCCTGAGCTGCTGGGGTTCCAGGGGTGCTCCAGTGCATCCAGCTTTCCCCCTTTATTCATATCCTGACTTTGTCATGGGGTCTAGATACTTCCAAGTTTACTGACATTCCAGTAACACACAGGGGTCCCTGACAGCTCTGACTGTAGACCCAGTCTCCCCGCTTCTTACTCTTGAGCGAGGGTTTTGCTGAGTGAAGAGGTTTCATCAGACTTAACCCTGTCTACCGGCATCTGACTGTCTTAAATGTAAGGTAGAATGTAAAAAAGACAGTTGTCACACTAGGTGTGGAAGGTAGGGTGGGAAGGCAAGATAAAGTGGGCCATAGCAGAGTCACTAGAGGATTAGAAGTCCTGGGCTTTTAAATTCTTTGCAGTTCTGTGTGGCTAACGCATGATGCTTGCTTCCCATACCCTGAGACTTGGGTAGAAGTAGGATTCCAGAAGGTGTAGTGAAGTGTCCTGGCAATCAGAGGAAGGATCTCAGGAAGGACGAGGCCCCAGAGCCGGGAGCTCAGAAGAGAGGGGCTTAGCTCTGACGCTCTGGGGAAGGACTTTGGTCTGGACCCGTTCAGCTGTTTTAAGTGGCATGTGTCAAATTGTCCGGGGAAAGCTCCCATCTTGGGGATTATTTGGGTGAAGGTTGGAGCACAGAGATGTGGACCCATGGTTTCTGAGACAGTGGCACTGTTCCCTCCCAGAGGAAGACGGCACATCGTGGAGCAGATGGAAAGGAACCAGGAGGAGCGATCGCTGCTGGCCGAGCAGCGGGAGCAGGAGAAGGAGCAGATGCTGGAGTACATAGAACAGCTCCGGGAGGCAGATCTGCGGGTAAGGGGCTGGGCAGGCCATGCTAGTAACAAAGCACCCCAAGATCCGGGGGCCTAGGGTGTGGACTGATTTCTGTTAGGAGCATGCTCATTTCATAGCATCATCGCCATCAACCTTTTATTACCATGTTAAACGTTTATTTGGGCACGTTGTCATGCTGGGGGATGAGCAGTGATTTGAATAGATACTGTCCCTGCCTCCCAGAGAGTTTGGGTCCCAGTGACATATCAATGTGAACAGACACATAAAGGAAATATACTGGCTGCTTGCTATTCATGTTTTATACTCCTCCCTCAATTATCTGGGGATATTATACACTTTGGATGAACACTAGTGGTGTCTTAGTGTCAGGCTCCCTGCTGTTACCTCATTCAAAGTACATAGCATCCCATTGTCATTAATCATGTTGTGAAGCCAAGCCTTTCTTCCTGTTAGCCCAAATAAAATCAGTAGACACATGGATTGCAAAACAAAACAGGGCAGGATGAGAATACCTGCCCAAACTCAGTAGACTTAAAAACTCCGCTTCTATTTGCCTTATCCAATGTGTTGCAGTATACGAAAGCCTGGAGCCAGTGAAGGGATGCATCAGGGATCTGGAGCATTTATTTATTTTTCCTCTCAATTTTTTTTTTATTTTAAAAATTTTGTGCAGAAAAGTTGAAAGAATTGTATCATACCCATAAACTCTTCACTTAGATTTAATGCTTGTTAATAATTTAGTATGGTGGCTTGTTACCTTTTTCTTTCTTTTTCTTTTTTGCAGTACTGGGAATTGAACCCAGAGGCGCTCTGCCACTGAGCTACATCCCCAGCCCTTTTCATTGATTTATTTTGAGTCAGGGTCTCAGTTGCCCAGGCTGACCTCAAACTTGAGATCCTTCTGCCTCAGCCTTCTGAGTAGCTGGGATTACAGGTGTGCACACCTCTGCTGGCTGTGACTTGCTGCTTTCTGGGTGGATATTCATGTTTTGCTCATGGTTAATCTCATTTAAATTGCAGGCATCTTGACATTTAGCCACCAATTGCATCAGCCTGCATCTCTGAAGAACAAAGGGATTCTCACATGTCAATAACATTATTATCACGTCCCCCATCAAAAACTCTAATCCAATGGTTCCCTAATATTACCCAATGCAAAATTCATAGTCACATGTCTTCAGTTTACAGCACATACTTGCAGCTATTTTCTTTTTCCAAACTAGTTTCCAATCAAAGTTTGCACATTGCAGGTTGGTTATATCTCTTTATTTTTTTTTGGATCTAGAAAAGTTCCCTCATTCATTGATTCATTAATTTTTTTAAAATATATTTTTAGTTTTGTCAGACATGATGGCGCATGCCTGTAAACCCAGGGACTGGGGAGGCTGAGGTAGGAGGATCACAAGTTCAAAGCCAGCCTAAGCAATATGTGGAGACACTGTCTCAAAATAAAAAAATGAAAAGGGCTGGGGATATGGCTCAGTGGTTATGTGACCCTGGGTTCAATCCCTGGTGTCAGAAAGAAAAAAAATAGATTTTTAGTTTTAATTGACACATAGTAATTGTGCATATTTTGGGGGTACGTAAATGTACACGTACACATTTTTTGCATGCATGATTGTTCAATGCATGTGTAATGGCCACATCAGAGAAACTAGCCCGTCTATCACCTCAAATTTTATTATTTCTATTTGTTGGGAACTTTCAAAATCTTCCCTACTAGGTATTTTGAAATATTCAATTAATTTTTGTCACTTGTAGTAGCCCACTATGCCGTAGAACATAGAAATTTTTCTTTTTCTTTTTATTCACTTGTGTCCCTGTACCCATTAACAAACTTCTCTCCCCCAACTCCCTCACCATGTATTTATTTTGATACCATTGATACTTTGAAATACCCAGGTCATATGCCTTAGGCGAGAATTTTTTTTTTTCAAGTTCTGTAGATTGGACCCAGGGCCCAGATATTGTGCCTTGGAGAATGTCCTGCATTGGGTTGTCTGATTATTTCTTCACGGTACCATTTAACTTGTGGAGCCTGCAAGTTAATTTTTCTCCCCTCCTGCCATGTGCATGGATGGTAAACATCCACAGATGTCCATCAGCGCATTTAATGGTGGCGAGAGGGGGCTGTGAAGAGTCCCACGGGTGGGCAGATTTCAGATTATGAGCACCTGTAGTGTGGGCATCAGTGTGATGGCTGGGATGAAGAACACCTGCCCAGTTGGAGAAGAGGGGTACATGGCTTTATGAGGTGCTTGAGAAGGGAACCCAGGGGGTCAAGAAGACAGAAAGGCCTGGCCACCCTGTTCCAGTTCCTGACATAGGAGAGAAAGAATGAGAGAGGATCAGGAAGGAGAGGTATGGGGCAAACAGTGAGAAACGAAGACCGGAAAACCCCAACTAGATTGTGGGGATTGGGACTTGGTGGACTACCTGGGAAGTTCCAGGTGTCAGTGAGTCAACACCATTACACGAGCTTGTGTCATTGTCCTTTGGGTGTCCTTCTAATAGTCACTCCCTGAGTCTCCAGGAAGTATGATTAGGCAACTTTAGGGCAGAGCCCTATGTTTCCCCAGCTTCAGAGTTACCTTGTCATCTCAGGGGTGCAAGGGTGGCTTGTTGTGCCCACCTTGTGGTGAGATGGAGAAACAGTGAAGGGAGTCTGTCTGGGTTGCTTTGAAGGTTTTCAGAGATGAGAAACAGGGAAAGTCCTTTAGTTCCTTGGAAGTGAAATGGGCCAACCAAAACAACAAACCAGAGAGTAAATAAATGGACAACGATGTAAGCAAATGAATGAATACGTGATTGTACGTATATCCTGGATCAGAGGTCAGTAGCTTACTTAGCTTTGAGTGTCAGTGGGATTGAGTAAGGCATGGATTGGAAGTGGTGGGAAAAGGTAGAAAGGAAAGGAAGAAAGGGAGAAGGGGAAAAGGAGTGTGAGAGCTGGTGGGGTAGAGGGGGGAAAAGTGGACCGAGCAAAGAAGGACAGTGAGAGTGAGGGAAGGCCCAGAGTTGTGACTCAAGCACTACGTGGGCCTTGAGGCTGGTGGTTGCTGTGTGTCCCTGGCTCAGAGGCTTCGTGGAGGAGCAAGTCCTGAACTGGGCTGTGAATCCAGTCCTGGAAGAGGACACACGGGCAGGGTTGCCCGGGATGGGTCAATCAGGGCAGAAGCTGGGCTCTGAAGGAGCTGAAAGGCCAGCAAGGGATTTAGTCTTCAGAGACATGGAGGGAGCCACAAACATCATGGGAGGTGGGGTGAGCTGGTGGGTAGAAGAGTTTGAAGCAAGGAACATGAGATTAATCACAGGTGATGGGGTGAGGGCAGCTGCACAAGATTCTGATGCCTCTTTGCAGTGTGACTTGAGATTGTGGCTGGGCTCAGAACATCTGATCATTGGGAGATTTTAAAGGCTTAGGGCTGGAAAGGACAGGGGCTCTTTCCTTAGAAAGGCCGTTATCACTCAGGGTCACATTGGTACTCTGTTCTCCATTGCTCAGAGACATGTGTTTCTGTATCTAAGACTCTTCCCCCTTTCTCATGTGCCACTCTCTGTGGTCCTCATTTAGCAATACTCTCTTAAGTATTTCTGTTTCCCTTGAACTGAGCTAGATACTTTTTGTGAAGAGAGGAGATGTGACACAGGTCCCTGTCCTCTAGTTGGGACAGAGTGAACACATATGAAATGAGTGGGACTTGTAAGGCAGTGCATGATCAACTCTCAAGAAATATGTCATCCTTCCAAAGAAGAACAGCCCAGGACCTGATGGATTCCCTGCTGGGATTTACCACACCTATAAGGAGGAGCTAATACCTCTCCTTATTAAGCTATTCCAAGAAATTGAAAAGGAGGGAACTCTCCCAAACACTTTTTATGAGGCAACCTTCACTCTGATAGCAAAACCCAACAAAGATGCATCAAAAAAAGAAGACATCAGACCAATATCCCTGATGAACATTGATGCAAAAATCCTTCATAAGGTTCTAGCAAATCGCATTCAAAAACACATCAAGAAGATAATTCATCATGATCAAGTGGGCTTCATTCCAGGTATGCAAGGCTGGTTCAACATACGCAAATCAATAAATGTAATTCATCACTTAAACAGAATTAGGGACAAAAACCATATGATCATCTCAATTGATGCAGAAAAAAACTTCGATAAAAACAGCACCCATTTATTCTCAAAACTCTAGAGAACATAGGGATTAAAGGAATTTAACTATGTAAAGGTCATATGTAACAAACCCTCAGGTAGTGTAATACTAAATGGAGAAAAGATAAAAGCATTTCCTCTAAACTTGGGAACAAGACAAGGGTGTCTGCTCTCACCACTTTTATTGAATATAGTTTTTGAGACCCTAGCCAGAGCAATCAGGCAAGAGAAGGAAATCAAAGGGATGAGAATAGGAAGCGAGGAAGTCAAACTATCCCTGTTTGCTGATAACATGATCCTATATCTGGAAGTCCCAAAAATCTCCACCAGTAAACTGCTTGAACTTATAAACAGATTTAGCAAAGTGGCAGGATACAACATCAATATCCATAAATCAATAGCTTTCCTGGACACTAATAGTAATAGGGCAGAAGAGGGCTGGAATGGTGGCTCAGCAGTTATGGTGCTTTCTAACATGCATGAGTACATGGGTTCAAACCCCAGCACCACGTACACAACAAAGTGTCCCAGCAATGAAAGCCACATGAAAAACTAAATAAAATTGATTCTGTCTTTCTCTCTCTCTCACTGTCCCTTTCTCTAATAATAATAATAATAGGGCAGAAGAACAAATCAGTCCCATTCACAATATCCTCAAAAAGAATAAACTACTTAGAAATTAATCTAACAAGGGAAGCGAAAGACCTCTACAATGAAAATTATTGGACACTGAAGAAAGAAATCCAAGAAGAAAGATGTTCCATGCTCTTGGTTAGGCAGAATTAATAAAATTAAAATGGTCATTCTGCCAAAAGCACTGTACAGATTCAATGCAATCTAGACATCAAGACACCAATGTCATACTTTACAGATGTAGAAAAAGCAATTCTCAAATTCCTTTGGAACAACAAGAAACCCAGTATACCCTAACATTACTAAGCAAGAAAGATGAACAGGTGGTTTCGCAATACTAGATCTAAAACTATACTATAGAGCTGTAGTAACAAAAACAGCATGGTACTGGTATCAAAATAGGAACGAAGACCAGTGGAATAGAAAAGAAGACTTTGAGACAAACCCACAAATCTTTAAACATCTGATCTTTGACAAAGGGGATCAAAATATAGCATGGAGGAGAGAGCCTATTCAACAAATGGTGCTGGACCAACTGGATAGCCATGTGTAGGAAGTTGAATATTAGATCCTTATCTCTCACCTTGTACAAAACTCAAATCAAAATGGATCAAGGAACTAGGAATTAAACTAGCTACCATACAACTGCTAGAAGAAAAATTAGCACTCTAGCATACGGGAGTAGGCAATGACTTTCTCAACAAGACTCCCAAAGTGAAAGAAAGTCAAGAATCAATGAATGGGATGCCATTAAACGAAAAAGCTTTTGCTCAGCCAAGGAATTGGTCAAAACCATCAAGAGAGAATTTATAGAATGGGAGATAATCATGGCCTGTGATTCCTCTAACAGGAGACTAAAATAAAAATTTACAAAGTACTAAAAAACCTTAATATCAAACAATATAGACAATATCAGATGCTGGAGGGGTTCTGGGGAGATGAGAACATTAGCACACTGTTGGTGGAACTGTAGACTGGAAAGCAGTGTGGAGAGTCTGCCAAAAATTAGGGTTGGATCCACTGTATGAACCACCTATCCCTCTTTCTGGGTATTTTCCCGGAGGAGTAAGAATCAGCACCTTATGGGGCTGGAGTGGTGGCTCAGCAATTATGGCACTTGCCTGACATGCGCAAGGACATGAATTCAAACCTCAGCACCATGTACACAATGAAGTGTTGGAGCAACGAAAGCCACATGAAAAACTAAACAAAATTGATTCATTCTCTCTCTCACTGTTCCTCTCTTTAAAAAAATAAAGAATCAGCATATTATAGTGACACAGCAAAATCTGTGTTCATAGCAGCTCAATTTATAATAGCTAAATTATAGTATCAACCCAGATGCCCCTCACTAGATGAATGGATCCAAAAGCTCTGATGTGTAACCCATACACAATTGAGTTCTACTCAGCTATTAGAAATAACAATATTGGGGCTGGAGCTATAGCTCAGTGTTTAAGGCGCTTGCCTGGCATGCGTGAGTGTGTGGGTTCAAACCCCAGCACCACATACACAGCAGTGTCTAAACACTGAAAGCCACATGAAAAACTAAATAAAGTTGATTCTTTCTCTCTCTCTCTCTCTCTCACTGTCCCTCTCAAAAAACAACAACAACAACAACAAAACAATGATATTGTGGCCTTTGAAGGTAAATGGATGTCAATGGAAGAAATCATGCTGTGTGAAGTTAGCCAGACCCAGAGAGTCAAGGGTCAAATATTTTCCCTCATGCGTGGAGGCTGGAACTAAACTGA
Organism: Aplodontia rufa; assembly: GCA_004027875.1. Lineage (NCBI taxonomy): Eukaryota > Metazoa > Chordata > Mammalia > Rodentia > Aplodontiidae > Aplodontia > Aplodontia rufa. Next base: position 2,634 of record PVKS010029551.1, on the reverse strand, counting down.
GGCTTGGGTGAAAGATTGTCAAACTCATGTGTTAGGCCCAGTGTAGGTGTAGCAACACATAATCTAGGGGAACCATAGATATGTGGGGTGGTGGAAGGAGAGAGGGAGGGAGGATAGGGAGAGATCTAGGGAGACAATCAATAATGTAGTGTACTCTTTAGCCCCCTGAGAAGCCAAATAATACTTATGCAATCATATAATTCTGGAAAATTCACAATCTAAACATTTATATTGGTTGTAGGGGCAAAATATAGAAGAATTAAGAGACTGGTTGTGGATGATGTGGGGGTAACTGGTTTAGGAGCAAATGCATATCATATTGTTATTTTATACACATTTATGAATGTGCAATAACTCAACTCCTTAATAAAAAAAAAAGAAAGAAAAAGAAATGTGGCATCACCTCAGTGCAGATGAAATTCAGAAATGGCAGGAGAATTGAAAATTGGAACAATCAAGATAGATTTCTGAGGAAGGTAAAACTAATTCAGACAAAGTGTGTTTCAGAATTCTGGCTCTAGAGTATATTAGCTGTGTGGCTTTGGGCAAGCCAGTTAATGGTAGACCTCAGTTTCTTCATCAGCACAAGGCCCGCCTTTCATGGTTTTTGGATAGACTTAGGTCTTAAAGATAAAGTAACCCAATGAGTAGAATGAGTAAGTGACTCAATCAGGTGATATTTATACACACACACACACACACACACACACTTTTTTTTTACATTTTATTTTTTGCAGTACTGGGGATTGAATTCAGGGACACTCTACCGCTGAGCTAAATCTCCAGACCTTTTTATTTTTTGTTTTGAGACAGGGTCTTGCTAAATTGCCCATGCAGTTCTCAAACTTGTGAGCCTTGCCTCAGCCTCCTGAGTGGCTGGGATTATAGGCCCGTGCTACCATACCCTGCGGAACAATATTTTCTTAGTCATAACTACTAAATGGAGATTGAAAGTTTGTGTTTATTAATCAAAAATAAATTTAAAAAAGAAAAAGTTTGGGTTTAAATAGAAGAATGAAATTGAAGGCAGGAGGACAGCAACAGGAGAAAAGCCACGGGACTAGGATTTACATGACATGTGGGGGACACTGAGTAGACATTTAAGAGCTTCCACTTCCTGAAAGTGTATGGCAATCAGCAGTGTCAGGGGCCATCAGACACTCAAGTTGGGTGAAGAGTCATTGATGACCCTTGAAAGAACAGTTTGGGGCTGTAGGCAACACATCTGTCCCCTGCCTCCATTTGTACCTCTCTCTGTCTATATGTATGTGTGCCAGTAGGTATTTTTGTCCTTCCTCCTTTGACTCTGAGGCTCTCTTGCTTGCACCAACAGGACCTGGAACGAAGGCACCAGGAGAAACTGCAGATGCAAGCTGAGATTAAGCGTATCAATGACGAGAACCAGAGACAGAAAGCAGAGCTGCTGGCTCAGGAGAAGCTGGCAGACCAGATGGTGATGGAGTTCACCAAAAAGAAGATGGTAGGGACCTGGGCGCAAAGGGGACTGCAGCAGAAGGCAGCCACATCTGCGTTCTAAAAATGTACATCCTTTGTTCAAGGGCCTGGCTTCTTGTTCTCTTCCCCTTGGAAAGACCTGATCATTAGCAGAGAATAGCCTAGAAAGGGCACCCAAATTATTTTCCTCATTAACACTTTCATTTAGAAGTTGGTACGTGGGTTATGTACAGGAGGGGAAGGAAATGAAAATAATGTTGAAAGTGAAGTTTTTGGGGGATTCCTTATGGCTTGGCTACCCTCCAGTAATCATGAATCAGCTGTGAAAATTCCTATATCGGGCATCCTGTATTGTGTGTTGGACTTGGAAAATAAAGACTTTGCCCTCCCTCCACAAATAGAACCCGTAGGAACAAATGCACAGTGGAGCAGAGAGCTGCGGCTGCCAATGGTTGTGGATGGCTGTTGCTCACCAATGTGTGGACCCGTTCTGAGGCAAAATTGAGTGATGAAGTGATTGGGGTCTGTGGTACGCGCAAAAGAAGACTCTTAAGCTTGGTTCAGAGCATATGTGGGTTTCTGTAAAAGTAGGAAGAAGTAATCAAAGTGGTGGGAAAATTATTTCTTCAGTCTTGTATTGGTATTGTCTCTGGCAAATGCGGAAGTTCCATGATAACAGAAAACTAACTTTTCTATGCACCTTTAGAGTAAGGATTCTTCATGAAGGATAGGGAGAGGGCGCGGTCATAATTTTATTATTGTTGTGGTACTAGGGATTGAATCCAGCGGTGCTCTACCATTGAACTATAGCCCCAGCCCTTTTTATTTATTTGTTTGTTTATTTTTGAGACAGGATCTCATTAAGTTTCTGAAGGTGTGTTTGAACTTGGAATTTTCCTGCCTCAGCCTCCTGAGTAACTGGGATTATAAGTGTGTGCCACTGAACCTGGCCTGTGGTTATAATTTGGAAGGGCATACATGATGTGCCTATTTATTCTGCATATAAATCACAGAAAATGAAAGTCAGCAAAGCTCCTTTATTAGCTTTAGTTTTCTTACTGGATTTTGAGCATACGCAAGCAATAGAGCAAGAATGTAAGATTGGGACCATAGGTAGTTTGTATCTAACAATGTTTTACATAACTACCATTTGTTGGGCACTTAGACTGTGTGCATTTA
>PVKS010029550.1:0-25274 GCA_004027875.1 Aplodontia rufa | reverse complement strand
CTACCATCACAAATGGAATAAAAGCTGGAAACGGGAACTACTACAAGAACAGAGCCCAGAGACAGGAGCATTCCTTCCTGCTGATAGGGTAACTGCTGATGGCTTAGTCCTCCCGACGCCACGGCAACGCTGGACCTGGCTGGACCTAGGCTTGGCCCACGTTGAGGGATGCTGCCAGTTGGCTTCAGGAAGTCACTCACGCGTGGAGTGGGGGCTTGGAAGCCAGCATAGCCCCCAGACCCACACAGCTTCCCTGGGAGAATTCCATGAGCTCCCTGGCAGTGCTGGGTGCTGGAAGACCTAGACACAAGCACAGATTGATGTTTCCTGAAGTCATCCAGTTTCGAGAGACCGAGTCTCATTAAAGGAAGAATCCCTGAGAACCAAAGCAAAGCTGGTCGCCCTCTCCAATCTTAGCCACACCCTGGATAAGGGAATGGTTAAGCTCAAAAACTCTAAACGGCAAAACATTCTGAGCTGAAAAAAAGATTCCTTGATCAAAAGTCTAGGAACCCCATGGGTAATGAAGGGACATGATGAAAATGCAGAGTAAAGTCTTCCCCAAACTCCTCAAGAGAAAGCACACCAGGAGAGGCAGGGAAAGCCACACGAGTCACCTTCCCTAAGATACTTGCCAGATCTTTGAGCTAGTATAAGATACAAGGCTAAAGAGCTAAGCTTACAATATATCTGAAGGGAGGAATATTCTGGAGCACCATACCTCCTTAAAAAAGGGGGTTAAAAGATGTAAACAAGTCTTAATAAAACCTCGATTTAGTTCTGACCCAAGGTACTATTACCTAGATTAGGGACATCAGCTGCTCATTACACATACCCACACGCAGGAGGGCAACATCATAATAGAAGATATGAGCTAGAGCACCTATGATTGATTTATATGCAAAGCCTGGGATATAATAAAAAAACTTTAAAAAATAATGGGACTAAAAATTAAGGAAATGTAAAAAAAAAAAAAGGAGGTCTTAATTTTCAGTTCTAACATGTAAAGAGATAGAATGTTATCATTCCGTACTTAAAAAAAGAAAAATCTGGACAGTGGAAAATCAATAACTTTCTTTGAACTCATACAGGGAATTGAGGTCACCAGACAAGACACCAACCCCAAATCTAGAGACGAGGGTAAACAGCCAAGATCTGGTTATCTGGAGCGCAGGTCACTGCAGTCATGCACTGGTAGGAACGCTTATGCGCAATTCCGATGAATTTCTGGAAGCTATCATGACTGTGAGAAACTCCTGGGGGCCACAGAGACGGGGGTCCTCCCAACATCTATGGGTTTTACTTCTAGAAACCACACCACAATCGCACAATGAAGACTTGAGAGAGATGCTTCCCTGGCTCTGGCAGGAGCAAGGAAATTGTTGTGAAACACAGGAATCATCTCCACAACAAAGAAAAGAGTTTCTCTCCAGTGGAAAAGCATCTGCCAAAGCAATATCCAAGCTGGGGAAAGACCGGGAAAGCCACTGCTGGTGTTCCCGACTGACAGGAGGGGAAACACAGTCATCAGGGAGCGGGGATCTCAGAATTAGAAGGGGAATACTGCAGCCAAAGAAGAGGAGGAGCAGAGGGAAAAAGGAAAGCACTCGTGGAGGCCATGGCCCGGAGACACAGCCACTGATATGGATCGAATCACAGAATTAGGAACAGGTTTCCTCTCCCACGCCGCACCACCACAACAGGACTCCAGTATAAAAAAATAATAGATTGCAGCTGAAAAAGAACTTCAAACTAAAGACTTTATATAAGAAGGAGGACCTAGGGAAGCCATGATGTTGAAGGGATCAGGAACCTCTGGCGCTTGCAGGCAGCCACAGAAAACATCAAACACGGGCTGGAGCGGTGGCTCAGCGATTACAGTGCTGGCCTGGCGTGCGTGAGTACACGAGTTCAAACCCCAGCACCACGTACACAACGAAGTCTCGGAGCACCGAAGGCCACATGAAAAACTAAGTAGAATTGATTCTCTCTCTCTCTCTCTCTCTAACTGTCCCACTCTCCTAAAAAAAAAAAATCAAACACCCAAGCTTCCAATCAGACCAACATAACACCTAGCTCCACTGCTCTGCTTATCACAATTTCATTACCTCATGTACAGCCTTCACCTACAATCCACAAGCCCCACAGAAAGGAAAGTGAACCCACAGTCCTGCTGGGCGTGATGGTGCACACCTGTGATCCCAGTTCTCAGGAGGCTGAGGCAGAGGGATCACAAGTTCAAGACCTGCTTTGGCAACTTAGTGAGATCCTGCCTCAAAATAAAGACTAGAAAGGGAAGGGATCTAGCTCAATGGAACAGTTCCCCAGATTCAATCCCCAATACCTAGCTCCCAGCACACACACACACACACACACACACACACACACACAAAACAAAGAAAAAACACAGTCTTGAAAAGACTGAAGTGAAGGCCAACATAAGACACAGGCTCATATATGACATTAATGTTGGAATTATGAGCACAGCAATTTAAAATAACTATTAGCAGTATTTTAAGTTATCTAATACAAGCAAACAGAAATATATTGATAATATAACATCAAGTTGAAAAGTCTAAGACAGAAAAGAAATAAAAATGTTAGAAAGAAAAATACTGTAAGAAAAATTTAAGTTGTTTTAATTATCTCATCAGTAGATGCGTTCTGGAAAATTTTTAGTCAAATTTAAATCAAATAAAAACTAACCGGTGGCTACAGCAGTGCCTCAGTCGTAGAGTGCTTGCCTGGCATTCATGAGGACCCAGGTTCAAGCTTCAGCATCACATACACAGCAAAGTGTCAGAAAAATGAAATCCAGATAAAAAAACAAATAAATAAAATTGATTCTCTCTCTCTTTCTCTCTTAAAATACCCTGAAATACAAAGAGAAAAAATAAATAAGAAATTAAGAAATAATAAATAAATCGCCCAGAATGAGAGCATCTAAAAATTATGGAATGATTTTTCAAATTTAATACATCAGAAGATTAGAAGAAAAGATAGGACACTGAGCAGAAAAGCTATTTGAAATAATAATAATAACTTTCCACAATAAGTGACATAAACAAAAGGTTCAAGCATGCTAGAGAACACCACACAGGAAAGTGACTCTCTCTCCTAAAAATATCATAGCTGCGTATATAAATTCAAATTTCAGAAAATCAAAGGCAAAGAAAAAAGTTTTGAAAAAATATAGAGGAACAAAAGAATCTTATCTATAGAAGAACAAGGATGAGAATTATAGCAGATTACTAATTTAAAAACGCAAGTGAGAACAACGTGGAGTGAAATGTTAAAATGCTTCAATTATGGGAAAAAACTAGCTTCAATGATTTTGGAGGCACAGAAAGAGATTTATTTAGGAAAGCAAGGATTGTGCATTCAAAGGGAAAGACAGTGTGGATTCACTCAAGAGCAAGAAGCCTAACGTACTTATCAAGCATTACATCCATGTTATCGTCTTTGGGATCTGGTGCTAGAGTTACTGTATGCTTTTGGAGAGGTGATCTTACCTTATCTTTTCATGAATTGAATTTTGTGCACCTAGTGGATCAGTTCTCTATACTGCTTTTAAGGGGTAGACGTATAAGCATCTTTCTGCTGAACACATGTCTATGGATGTTAGTTTAGTTTTGATGGGAGCTAGAGTGTAGTCCCTCTGTAGCTACTTGGGGTGAAACTAATGACTTTGGACATAATATACACAACAGTGGAGTCAAAGAGACCCCCCGTCTCTGTAAGCCGTGTGGGCTTGGGAATAACCTAGCAGCTCATGTAGGTGTGGTATAGACAGCAGTGGGCATGGGATTCACTGTGTGATCACTCCTAAAATGGGAGTAGTGTCCCCAGTTGGACAATGGATATTTCCTAAGGTACTGTTTGGGTGACCTTGGCTTCTAACCAGGAGTGATGGGGGGCCTGGAGCACCTGCCCTCAGTCTGAGCTGTGGTATAAGCTTCATGGAGCAAGGCAGTGATGGAAACCACAGATTCTATTCCATGGTTCCTATCTCCCAGTTCCCAGGCACAATACAGGGACAGGAAAGTGTCAGGAACCAGGGTAGCAGCAGGAACCAAGAATGAAAAAGAGTGATTGTATAAAATTTCAATGGAATCCCAAGAGAACACAGAGAGAAAGATAAAAATAGAAAACAATGCATGATGTGAATGAGAACTTCAGCAAAGAGATCAAAATCCTGAAGACCAACAGAGTAGATGAAGTGGATTCAGGGGTAGGAAGGCGATGGGGGGAAGAAGGGGAAGAAAAGAGAAAGTACTGGGTATTGAAATGAGGTAAACTTTATTTAGTGCATTTATGAATATGTCAAAATGAACCCCAACCCCACTGTTATGCATAACCACAATACATTAATAAAAATATAAAAAACAAAACGGCTTACTTAATATGTTTAAAAAACAATGGGAAAAGAATGAAACATCTTGGAAATGAAGACCTCAACAAGTCAAATAAAAACTATAGTTGAAAGTTTTAACAACAGACTAAATCAAGCAGAAGAAAAAATATCTAAATTTAAAGATTGGTCTTCAGAAATATCCCTTTCCAATGAAAGATACAATGAGAAAAAAAAAAACCTTCAAGACTTTTGACACCATTAAAATGAACAAGCATCAGCATTCTTTAGGTACTCAAAGTAGAAAAAGCTTAACACATGGAAAACACATTCAGTATTGCAATAGCTAAAAACTTCCCTAATCTTGACAAAGATATGGACATCGACATATAAGAAGCCCACAGGATTTAAAATAGACACAACCAGAAAAGATGTTCACCATGGCATCCAATAGTCAAGCTGTCAAAACAGCAAGACAAAGAAAGAACTCTAAAAACTGCCAAAGTGACAAATCACGTTTAAGGGCACCTCCATTAAACTAATAGCATATTTCTCAGCAGAAACCTCACAGGACAGGAAGTGATGTAATGGCATATTTTAAGTCCTGAAAGAAAATAAAAGCCAATCAAGAATTTATACCCAGCAAAGCTATCCTTCAGAATTAATGAAGAAATAAAACACCTTTCAAGACAATTAACAGCTGAGGGAATTCATTACCACCACTATCTTTAGAAAGGGTAATTAAGGAAATCCTACATACAGATGCAAAAGAAAAATAAATACAATTTCAAGAAAAGGAAATCATAGGTCAACATCTCTTATGACTATAAATTTGAAAAAAAATTAATTACCAAATTGAATCCCACCCCATATATAAACAAAACTATACCATGACTATAGAAAGTTTATCCCAGAGACAAAAGGAAGATTTACCATTTGAAATGCAATCAGCTTAATGGAATATATTAATAAAATAAAAGTGAAAACTCATATCATAGTAGATGTAGAGAAAGCATTGATAAAATCCAACATCTATTATTTCAAAAATAAAAGCTTTCAGCAGACTAAGGATGAAAAGAAACTTCCTTAGTTTGATGAAGTTGCTAACAAAAATATATAAAAACCTTGGAGCTAACATATTACTTAAGAATGAGATACTAAAGCTTTTCCCTCTGAGTTTATAATAAAAACAAATATTCCATTATCATCACTTCTATTCAATGTTGTACTAAAAGTTATAGGTAGTGTAATAAGACAAGAAAATAAATAAAATGGTTAAATACAGAAGGAAAGATGTAAATCTATTATTCACAAATAAAATGATTGTATAGAAATCCAAATGAATTTCCAAATATCTGATAGCATCAAAAAGTGAATTTAGCAAATCTGCTGGACAAATGGTATATTCACAAATTTTGAATGTTTCTCTCCATATATTATCATCTTATGTTCTATCTATCCCTTCAGATCTATACATATTTGACATAAGCTTAGGTGTTCTGGTGTTGGATTCATATACATTTATATTTGTCACATCTTCTCAATGAACTGACATCTTTATCACTATATGATGGCTTTCATCTATTTTAACAGTTTCTGACTGAAAGTGTAATTTATCTGGCATAAGCACACCCACTCTTCTCTCTTTTGTTTCCATTTTCATGGAATATTTTTTCACATCCCTTTATTTTCAGCTACACAAGTCTTAAAGGTGAAGTTAGTCTCTTACAGCCAGTATATAATTGGTTCCTTTAAAAAAAAATCCAGTCATACTATGCCCATTAACTCTAGAAAAGATCCATCCACTGTATTTTTAATTGTAGAATTTGCTTGAATTTTAACATAATTTTTATGCCTTTGCTAAATTTCTAATTTTAGTTGTATGTTGTTTCCCTGATATTGCTGAATTGTTTCTTCAAGTTTGCTAAGCTTTCTTAAAATGATTACTTTGAATTCCTCTTCAGGTTATCTGTGTATCTCTATTTCTCTGGGGTCACTTGCTAGGAGATTATCATGTTGTTTCAGTGGTGTTATATTTCCTTGGATTTTTTTTTTGCTCATTGCCTTATGTTGATGTCTGTGACTTTGAAAAAGATCCCCTGCCCCACCACCTTTGAAGACTGGCTTTGTCTAGGACAGCCCTTCGTAGATCAGCCCATTCAGAGTTTCTGTGCAAACCTTCCTTCTATCACGGCCGGTGGATGGACTTCCTGCCCTTACAGGACATTATAAGGACATAGAGCCTCTACTTCAAGTGCCATTCTAGATCCTAGACCCACAAGTGCTAGTCTGTTGATTAGGAATGCAGGGGCTAGTCTGGTCCTGGGTTGGCCTGAAGACTGAAACAGAGAAACCCTGTCTGGCACTGGGGTGGGCTGGAGGAACAGTCTTTGGGTTCCAGCTTGAAACCTGTAGCAGTGGGAGCATGACTTACCCTGGGTTTTATTGGGAAAGGCTCAATGCTGGGATCCCGGGCAAATCTAGTACTCACTTCCTCTCCTTTCCCCACGCAAAGGGTGTCTCTTCCCACACTATGCCTGTGGTTGGGGGACGGGTGATGGAGATAAAGCTGTTCTGTCCTTCCTACTCTCTTCAATGAACCTTTTGTTATTATGCTATGAGCAGTTACTTTAATGTCTCATCTAGTTTCTTTAGCTCTTGTGAAGATAATTTTGCCCATAAGTATTTGTTTGAATTGATGTTTCTGCAGGAGACAAGATCTAGAAAGTCTTATTCTGCCATTTCACTGATGACTTATGCATTTATATATAATCAAAATAATTAGAACATAAAAAAATTCAAATTGTATTTCATATAGTATTAGAAAACATCAAATAATGAAACTAAATTTTCAAATGAACACTGGATACTAAAAAAGATTTAAATAAGTAAAATGTGTCTCTGTTGGACTATTCAATATTGTTTAGTCTCCCTGCATTTGCTATAACATCAATAAAATTTTAATAAAATTCTCAGACATATTTGAGGAAATGAATACCATTAATAAAGTGAGAGGTCAAATCTAGACTGAGAGAAAATATTCCTCAGAAAAATGACTCACATATAGAAAGTTTAAAGAAATCCTAATAATCAATAATAACAAGATAATAGCCATTTTTTTCAAAGTTAGAAGAACTGAACAGAAGGGAGACCAGAAGAGTAGAGAAAAGTGATGGAGGAAGGTGGAGGGAGGGAGAGAGGCAATACCATGGAACAATACTGACCTAATTATAATTGCAATATCATGTGCACATATGAATATGTAGCAATGAATATTATTATGTGACCATTAAAAACATGAAAAAATAATTGGGCATTTCTAAAAAGAGTAAATCAAACGGCTGTTAATCATGCTGAAAATAACATCAAAGTTCAGCAGGGAAATTTAAGTAAAGATCACAATGAAATAACACTACACACCCAAGAATGGAACAAAGCTTTAAACCCATTTTAAACTGAATCTCGGTCCTTAGTGCAGCCTTTTGTGGTATCCCAAGGAACCCCTGAGGAAGAGGGAAGAGTTCCATTAATCCATAGTTGTAAAATCAATTTGGTGTTATGGATTTAATTAATAAAATGTATTTAAACAGAAAAATGCAAATTTTAGGATTTCCTTCAATTCAAAATAGTATTTCCTCAAAGAGAGATAGGAGTGACATTTATTACTTAGTAAGGCACAACTTTGGACTTCCTTTAGTGCTAATGTGGAACTCTGATCATAGCCTTATAATACACACTCGTCTTCATGAGATTCCCCCAAACTGTCTCATGATATTTTCCCCCCATGTTGAGCCAAGCTGATGGATTGGTTGATGCTCATTTCTCGGAACTTAGACAGACTTTGGATTGATGCCTTTATCCTTCTCCTCTTTCTTAGTTCTCCATTTTATAATCTCATATTTTTTCAAACTTGGTTGAGGTCTTTAATCTGTTGTTTTTATTATATAGAATTTGTAGATTCTATCAGAAACGTTTTAAAGATTTTTAGAACATTTAGCAGATTTTTTCTAATAGACATTGCTTATGTTGTTCTTAATTCAATGCATATACATCCGTTTTTCTTGGTACAACATTTCCTCATGTCTAATTGAGCTAATTGAAAGTTATCAGTCCTGGAGCAAGCTGAGAAGAGGTTGGGATATTTCCCCAGGACTCCTGTGCTCTGCTCAGTACCCAGTACCCATGCGCCATTCCCTTGAAGACCTCCATCCTTGCTCTGGTGGGGGACAGAGAGGGTACTGCCACACACACAACCACAAGAAGAGAGCCTGCCACCACCTGAGCAGCTCCCCCTTGGCCGTTTTCATTTCCCTCTCTTCCTTTAAATTTCTGAAGGGATCCTAGGGCAGACTGAGAAAGGCAATGCCCGAGGCTGGCAGGACCCCAGGAGACACCACTTGCCCAGCAGCAGCAGATTCTTTAGTGGACTTTTCTTGCCCAATTTACCAACACTGCAAGAGTCGAGCTTGAACAATTCCCTACCTGGGAAAGAATGGGCGGGGAGAAGGACTGAGCCACTGCTGTGTGGCTAGGAAGAAAGCTGAGGTTGGCCTCAAGCAGCCAAGGATCGTGGGTACCGCGGTCGTGATGCGTGTGTCGCGGGCTTCTTTCCAGCCAGGAAGTCTCTCAAGTCTCAGCTCCTTCCCTAGTAAAATAACATGGTGGGACTCCATGAAAGACAGGGTTGGAAGGGAGTCTGTGAAATGCAAATCCATACCAAGTCGTGGCTACCATTTTGGCGAGAGGAAACTCCAAGAGCAAGAGGTTGAAGGAAAGAGTTTTAGGATGGACCCAGCAACTGTGTAGGAATTGACTCATGACGGACACAGCCCCAGTGTGATGACCAAGGAGTGTTCTGCCCGTAATTTTAACGAGTAATTTAAAAGCCCACTGTTGCTTAAGCCTTGCCTGGGCCTTCAGATGCAATGATGCTCCTGAGGATGGAGCCCGTAGTAAGTTAGGAAGGGGCTGCGGTCATAAACTGGGCTCCCCCTACACCTCCCAAAGTGTGCATGTGAGGTCTGGCTTGGTGCCCTGGCACTCTGCAGAGCACAAGCAGAATGCCGGGCAACACGCAAGGGCAGACGCTTTCAAACCTTTGTTGCTCTTTTAGCAGGAACTTAAAATTATTCCATCCCAACTCTGCTGGGGTCTCAAGGGTACCCTTTGCTAGGTAAAAACGTCTTTCCCTGCTTATTATAGACCATACATTCAGGCAACATCCCCTAAATATTTATGCAGTACATCCCCAAGGGGAACATTTGTGGGAAAATATATGTGTTTGCAAAAAAATATCCTAAGAGAAAAATTCCAAATTGTGGAACATTGTACAAATCCACATATAGACCAGAAACCCTTGCAGAGACTAATTTTCTTCAGAACGGAGCTGGACTGGGAAAGTCATGCAACCTCTGCTTTCCCAGGGGAAGTGACCACTGATGTGATGATATTGGTCTTTTTCTGCCTCCAGCCACTGACCAGGATAAAGAAGACAGAGCTGGCTAAGGGAACAAAGGAAGAAGGCTTTCTTTTATTTCATGTTTGTGTTATTCTACACAGATGCGTCATGGCACAGACTTGGAGAATTGCAAAGCTGAGCAGTGTTCTGTAGTGTGGCGGAAGAGCAGATGACGCTTCTGTCTATGTCTGCACCTGTGTCACCGTGCACCCAGAGCTTGAAAGGAAGCTCAGGAGCTCCAGGTTCAACCCAGAGGGTCTGGACTTGCAGGGTACCCACTCCAAGCTGCTCCGCACCCTGCCACGCTCCTCCGCCTGGTTTTGGGAAATGTGGTCTGGTCCTGGCAGCTTCATCCAGCTGATGGTATCGCAGTCTAGAGAAAAAAATACCATCACAAAAAAGAAAACACGGCTGCATGGGCAGAAGCATCTTGGGGGTATGACTGCCATGGTTTGAAGGTGACCCCCAAAGTTCATGCGATAGAAACTTGATGTCCAAATTTGCAGGTTAATGGTATTTTGGGGTGGGGCTTTTTGGAGGTAATTAGGGTTAGATGAGCACCCGTGGGTAGGGCCCCATGACGGCAAGGGGAGGAGGGAGAGAGACCCCAGCTGCCACACTGGCTCTGCCTCCCCCCTGCACCACGCTGTGGACAGAGGAGGACCCCCACCAGAGGGTGCATCCTCACTACCAAGTGTCCTGGCCTCCATAGCTGTGAGAAATAAGCTTCTTTATCAACGTCCCCATCTGTGGCATTCTGTTAGAGTGGCTGAACATAAACTAAAACAATGACTCACCCTTATGCTGCGGAGTGGCAGCAACAGAGTTGAGTGTTTTACAGAGTCCATGAGTGACCCAGATAGCCAACCGCAGCACATTGCCCGCTTCCTGATGCCCCCATCACTTCCTGCAGCCTGACACATGCACCACAACGCAGAGCCACGCAGATAAGCCTTCTGCAAGCTCCCATGCTACTCTGATTTCCTTGGACTGCCTCCCGAAGTCGTTGTCTAGTCCACAGCCCCGTCCTGGACTCCACCTCGCATTCAGTTCTCCTGTCTTCTTGGGCTCCTCTTGGTCCTCACAGTGTCTCCATGTCTTAAGTTTGACACCTTGACAGTTTTGAGGAGGGCTGCTCAGCTATTCGTAGAACAACCCTCAACTTGGACTTGCCTGATTAGACAGGAGCCGAAGTGATTTTCATCACAGGAAGGACATACTCTCCCAGCCTTGCTGACCTGGCAGACCTACTCACAGGAGAGCTCCCCTGCACCACATCTGGCATTAGGGACCAGCACGTGACCCAGGCTTCAGGAGTGGGGAGGTAGACCCCCTCCTTGACAGGTGATATCCACCTAAATTAGTTACAGTCCTTCATTTGAACGTAGCTAACATGGGTTGTGTGTTCCGTCACACACCTGCGTCAGGATAAGCTGATGGATTGTTCATTTTATGCTTCAAGTTTCACTCTAGAGTTTGGATGCTTGAACGATTTTAGCGTTGGCCATCAGGCACACTTTCAGTTCATGCCTGTGTCCTGTACGCATGTGTTTGTGTGTGTATGTGTGTGTATGTATGTGTGTGTGTTTATTGTGTATGTGTGTATATGTGTGCTTAGTGTGTGTATGTACACATGTGTCTCTATACGTATGTGTGTTTATGTGAGAGAGAGAGAGAGTGTGTGTGTGTGTGTGCACGCGCACAGGCATGTGTCTATGTGGTCTTCACTCAGACACCCTTAATGCTCCAGGTTCATCTCGTGTGTTTTCTGACCCAGTCAGAATCCTTTATTTTTGCAAGGGGCCTTGGTTTCTTTTACTGGAAAATGGCATTAAGAGCCAAGGTCCTCATGCTTGTTGTGCAGGTTGCTACAAAGGTGTCCTTGCTTTTGGCCCTTTCTGCTGGCCAAGCAAGGAAATGCATGTATGCACACCAACCCAGGCACAAACATTCCCACGTGCAGTCCCTCGTACCTATGTTAGGCTACACGTGCGTGTACGCTAATGACCCCAACACGAGCCGCTACCCCACGGAGCATTCTTCTCTCTCCCACTTCAACAGTGACAAGCCTGCCCTCCCGATCTGCTACCTAATTAACTTTCAACTGCAGTGTAGAATACACACGTGGAACTTTCCCCATGTTTAGCAGCATCCCAGGGGCAGCAACTCCATCAGCTACAGAGCTACAGAGCTCTCTTTCTCCTGTGCCTTTTCCAAGGCTCTTACTTAGGTCAGCAACTTTCCTCATCCTCCATTCACTGAAGATGTTTCATATGTGTGTAGTGCAGTTAGATTCTTCACTTACATTCTGCATTCTGTCTTGGAACCTCATAAACTCCTAAACAATTCTTTGAAATGTGCACACATTAAGATTCACCTTTGGACTGGAGCATTGGAGAGCTTGCCCGGCATGCACAAGGACCTGGGTTCAAACCTCAGCACCACAAACACAACTAAGTGTTGGAGCAATGAAAACCAGATGAAAAACTAAATAATATTGATTCTCCCTCCCTCTAAAAAAAGATTCACCTTTTATGCAATCAGGTTCCATGGGTTTTGAGCAATGGAGAGTTTAGTGTACCCAGCACTGTAGCACCATAGACAATAGTTTTGCCACAATAAAATCTGTCCCGCTTTTTATCCATTCAACCCATCTGCTCCAGCCCAGGCAACCGATCATTTTACTATGTCTTTTAGGACACCATGTGGTTGGACATGTATAGGATGCAGCTTCTCGAGCTGGCTCCTCTCACTGCATGTTTCAGATTGCCCACGTCCTTGAGTGGCTGGATCGCTCACTCCTTCTATCACTGAACCCAATTCCGTTACAAGGATGTGCATTTTTATCCATTCACCTGTTATTGAAAAGTTTCTTGCTGACTTTCATTTTTAGCAATCATGAACCAAGCTGCCGTAGACATCTGCACACACTGTTCGCGAGGACATGGCTTTTCAACTTGGTTGGATAAATACACACAAGTGTAACTGCTGAACCACGGCGTAATCTTTCTTTAACTTTGTAAGAAACTGCCCGTCTGTCTTCCAAAGGAGCTGACCATTTTGTGTTCCTGCCAGCATGAATAAAGTTCCTGTTGCTCTGCATCTTCACCAGAAATCAGTGCTTTCAGTCTTAGTTGTTCGGACTTTAACCATTGCGATAGCTACGTAGCTGGATCTCGATTTTGGTTTAACTTGCTGTTCCCTGATGGCAAGGTGTTATGAATGCGCTTCCATTTGCTTATTTTCCATCTGTATAGCTTCTTTGGTGAGTTGTTTGTTCAGGCTTTTACACTTTTTTTAATTGGATGACTTCCTAAGTTTTTAGTTTAGAATGTTCTTTGCATGTGTGAGGTTCAAGGGCTTCATCAGATATGTGTTTTACAGATACTTTTTTCCCAGTGTGTGCATTTTTCTTTCTGTCACTGATCTGAGTCAAAATTAAGAGACTTGGGCCCTGTGCATTTAACCCACACTGGAAACCGCTGCATTTTATTTGGATTTTAGACTCTTCATATCAAAATGACCTCCGATGTGATTGCATTATCTTCCGTGTATCTACCTGCTTCCTGTGTTGTGCAACTTTGGGTCTCCGTTTCTTTTCATATGAACCCATCTTGTCTCTTTTCTTAGCATACCAATTATAGTGATGCTTTTTAAAAAATATTTTTTGCCAAAGTTTGAAATATACATTTTAGTTACTCCAAGTTCAACTCCATGTATTTACATATTGCTTCACACATAGTGCAGATACTTCATACCTGTTTATCCCCAAGTCTCCCGTCACCCCCTTTGTGGCATTGCTACAATCCATTTATCCATGTATATAATCACCCAATACACCATTACTATTCTATATTTAAACAGTTGTCTTATAGATCAAGTATGAATGAGAAAAACGAAAGATTCTGCTGTGTCTTCATTAGTCTTTCTCCAGTGTTCTTTATGCTTCACACAGATGCTGGTTTCTGAACTCTTTCTTTCTTTCTGAAGAACTTCTTTTAACATCTCTTGCATAAAGTTTTGTCTGCTATTCATAAATTCCTTTCGTTTTTGTTTTTTTCCAAGAAAAAAAATTGACTTCTTTTCACTTTCAAAGGATAACTTCGCTGGATATAAAATTCTCTGTTGAGGGGGTGGTAGTGTTTCTTTCAACACCTGAATTATTTTATTCCACTTTCTTCCCATTTCTGTGATTTCTGATAGGAAGTCCACTGCAATCCTTACTTTGTTCCTTTATAGTAGTGATTTTGCCACTCTGGTTGCTCTCAATAATTGCTCTACATCTTTGGTTTTCTGCAGCTTCTAGATCTTATATACATGGATACAGCTTTTTGTGCTTCCTGAATCTGTGACAATAATTTTTGGAACATCTCAGCCCTTACTTTTCCAAGTACTTTTTCTTCCCAGTACTCTTTCTTCTCCTTTTGGTGTTTAATAAAGTGTGCGTTATGCCTTTGAAATTGCCCCACGGTTCTCAGACATTCCGTTCCTCTCTTCTCGCTCTGTTTTGCATCCCGGATGGGAAGCTCCTGTTGGAGGCATTCGAGTTCACTGGTGTCCTACACAATTTCCAGCCTAGTGAGAGTCCTCCAAGGGCATTCCTAATTCCCGCCTCATTGCTTTCCAGCACTTCCCTTACATCCTGTCCTGGAGTCCCCATGTCTCTGTGACAGCACCCGCTTGCTCATGCATGTTGCCAGACTTTCCCATTGGAGACCTCGGCATATTAATCACAGTGACATGAAGTCCACGTCTGATCACTCCTGTCTCCACTGCATCCGAGGCTGGATCTGTTGCTGCAGACCCTATTTCTTTCTTGTCTTTTAAAACACTTTGTGCATTTGTGTTGAAAGCAGAATTTGAAATGGCAGATTGCAGACAATAGGGAATGAGGTCATGAGGTGCGTTGGGCAACAGTGCCAGGTTAAGTGAACCTGGAGAGTGGGGAGAGGTGCTGAATGCTGGCTGAGGAACAGGGCTGAGGAGCCCAGCTCCCCCAGCACCCCCTTTGAGTGCTTCCCTCAGGACTTATTGGCATTCTCCTCCTGCAGCATCTTCATCCCGGCCAGTTAAGGCACCAAAGCCCTGCTGTTGGCAAGATACGGATAGGAGGAGCAGCATTCTACAATCTGTGAATAAATGCTGGCATTTCGTGGGTTTTTTCAAGTGTTTCTTAGCATTTTATTTCCTCCTTTAGGTGAAAAAAGAAGAATACAGGGTGCATGTATTGGGATAAGGCTGTGGTAGAGTATTTTCCCTTGCTGTGTAGGATTTGTTCTGGAGAACATCCTGGACATATTTCAAAAAGGTCACTCTCTCCTCCACTTGCTAGAGACACAAGGGGATTTTGCTTGGCTCTTTAGTGTGAGAACCTGCTTGCATCTCTGGAGGGAAAACCTATAAGACTCTTGTGGGCGGGGTGTCCCAATCCCTCAGCCCCTGGGAGTTTCCTACACTGGTGCTAGTCTCTCCCTACCAAAGCTACCATTTAATGACTTCTGCCAACTTAGAGCTCCAGTGCCTCTGGCCCCAGGCAAGTTGATCTTGGTGGCTTGAACCTATTTAAATGTTTTTATTAGTGCATTATAATTATACACAGTAGTGTGCTTTGTTCTGATGTAGTCATACATACATGGAATATAGTTTGCTCCATTTCAGTCCCCAGTTCTACTTTCCGTCCCCTCCTCCCTTTCCTTCTATTTATCTATTGTTCTTTTAATTGGTGCTTTATAGATACACTTAAAGGGGAAATCCACTGTGGTATATTCATGTATGTATGCAGCATAATTTGGTCGCTCGCATTCCACAGCTCCTCCCTTTTCAAGCCCCTCCTCCTTCCCCTTGTTTCCGTCCTCTTCTCCACGGATCTCCTTCCGTTTTCATGGAAACCACCTTTTCCTTTATTTCCTCCAGCTTCCACGTAGAAGTGGAGAGAAAACATTGGGCCTTCGATTTCTGAATCTCGCTTATTATTTTTTTAAGAGAGAGGGATAATGAGAAAGAGAGAGAAAGACAGCGAGAATCAATTTTATTCCATGTGGCCCACTCCTTGATATTTACCCAAAAGAACTAAAATAAGGACACTACACCTAAGTTTGTAGCAATGCAATTCACAACAGTCAAGTCATGGAACTGGCCCAGGTGTTCTTCAAGTGACGAGTGGATCAAGAAACTGAGCGGGATCTTTCTAGTTCTCAATAATTGAAAAGCGAAAGAGAGATTTTAATTCTCAGCGTTCTTGGCTTTTTCTTGTTTTAAGAATGGGAGTAACAAATTTCAAGCCCTTTACATTTTGAAACTGAGAGAAGTACTGGATATATTGTTTAAGATTAAAGAAAATTTCAGGCTCCTCATTGGGTGGGATATGGAGGTGATGGGAAGAACAATCGATCGGGAGCCACGGAGCTGGTGATGGTCAGGAGTTGACTCACTTTCTAGAGCATTTGCGGTCTTGGAGCATGACCTGGTGAGGCTCCACAGTCTGAGGCCCAAGCAGGTGCTCCGGCATCGCCTTGATCACAAGGTGGCACCGCAAACAGTGTGCTTCAGGGCTCAAAATAACTGTCCTTCAGAGCTGCTCAGGGAAATCTTGAGAGAGGAGGAAACAATCCTTTCAATGGGTAATTTTAACGGTGCTCAGTGATAAACATGTCCTGGGCTCCAAGCAAGGTGCCATGTGGACTTCAGCAGCTCTGGGTTTGCCACGCCCTCTCGGCTGCTTGTGAAACCCACTTGCTGCAGGTCGCCGAGAGAATCCACAGGAGCCCCAAGACAGCGGGAACACTGGGAACCGACCCTTAGTGACACAGGCTTCCACCTAACTTACCCAGGAGCCATTGCTCATTTAGGGACAAAATCAGGGTTTAGCCCAGACTCTGGGCAAGGATGTCACTCGGTGCCTGGCTTTCGCATCTGCACCAGGCTCCTGTTGTAATGCTCCGCAGGATAAGTGCCCGGTCAGCGAGAACTCATCATCCGGTTGCTGCTGCAGCCTGCTTCATGGCTTGGGAGCAGTGGAGCCCTGGCTCTTTGGATTCTAATTAGTGACCCGTCGGTGATTCCCTGGTTGAAGCTGGAGGCTGCTGCTGGAGGACCCCACAGCCACGCTGCCTTGTGCCTGTGTCCGTCAACAGCAGCTGAAGCAAGGGTGGGCCTGGCTAGCTGAGCTCCTGGAGGGCCCTCGTGCCCAGGAAGCTGTTCTCCTGCATGACCCCCATCTCTTATTCCAGAAACACTTCAGTGCCGATGCCGTGGTGAACAGACGGAAGCCTCCCTTCAACACTCGTCGTCTAGAAGAGGGCAGGCTTTAGCATCCCCAGCATGCCCACAGCAAGGGTTAGCAGGGAGGTCTCCATGTGGGCCCCAGAGGACACAAGGGCATCCGGACCTGGACTGAGGGCTCGGGAAGTCTTCCCAGAGAAAACCACGTCGGCTGGAGGTAATGTGGAACAGGGCAGAAACTCAGCTGACCAGGAGGCAGAGGGCCACCCAGGGAGGGTGTCATTGTGACTGCAAGGCTCAGCAAACCCATGCTATGAATGACCACCTGGCTAGCACGTGCGACCTAACTCCACTGTTAGCGCAGAGGCCAGCACGGAGGTGAGGGAGAGGGAGTGGCCAGCTGCTTATGGAAGCTGAAATCTGAACTTCATAAGCTTCCATGTCTCACAAGCTACATGCATTTGGCATTTTTTCAGCCATTTTAGACGGTTTAAAACACCATTCTCAGCTTACAGTTGCACAAAGCACAGGGAACAGACTTGGCCCACAGCTGGTGGCTTGCAGACTCCTGAACTAAGCCTGCAGCGGGACCAAGGGCAGCAGAGCTCCATCCTCAAAGAAGAGGCCTCCATGTAACTGAGTGCCAGGGACAAGCAGGAGCTGCTGTCGCGTAAGCTATTAAAAGTGACACAAGCACAAGGCACTCCATTGCTTACCAAATACTGACACCGGGGTCAGGGAAAGGGTGTTCAAGTTACTCATCTGCTCAAGAACCTAAGGTCAAGGGAGCTGAGACCTCATTCTGACCAGGAAGGAGTGACTTCCTCTCCTCTGCTGAGGAATGTGTCCTGCGGTTTCAGCTACCCCTGGGTCTCCCTTCTGCTAATGAGTGCCAGCAAAATTGGAGCGACCTGAGATAGCGGTCTTTCCTAAAGAAGAGAGAACATGGCTCCGCAGTTGGAGCGCTTGCCTGGCAGGCATGAGGACCCAGGTTCAAACTCAGCACCACATACAAAACTGGGTGTCAGAAATGAAAAACTAAGAAAAATTTATTCTCTCTCTCCCCCCACAGAAGAAGAAGAAGAAGAAGAAGAAAAAGAAGAAGAAGAAGAAGAAGGAGGAGGAGGAGGAGAAGGAGGAGGAGGAGGAGGAGGAGGAGGAGGAGGAGGAGAAGGAGGGATCTGCATGCCTTTCATTCAAAGGACAACCACTGGATGGGTGCCGGAAATGGTCTTGTGCATCCTTAAATCCTCTATTGGATGACTGGTGAGACTGCGGGCGTGGGTGTCAGCTTGGAGGGAAACAGTGCAGGTGAGGCAGACAGGACCCCTCCCTTGGCGAGGGGAGACAGATCTGGGACAGTCACAAAGTTACCCAGCTTCATAACAAAGAGGCCAAGGAGGAAAAACAGGAAGCTGTAAGTGATTCAGCAGGGCTGCTCATCTCCATGGAGACTCTGGTGGCTCCCTTTTCTGTCTGCTGACAGGATATTTAAGCGACGACAGAACAGGAGGAACTTTCTAGTGGAAACAGAAAGGAGGGCATGTCTGTGTGTGGATGTGTGCACGCTCCATGTATGTGCACGTAGTCCATTTTCCATTGCTGTAACTAAATACCTAAGGCTGAGTACCCTATGAAGAAAGAGGTTTTTCCATCTCACCATTGTGGGGCCTGAGAGTACAAGATTAGGGGCCCCATCAGTTCAGCTACGAGTGAGGCTCTCTTGGCAGATGGTGCTGTGGTTTGTGAATCACCAACCCCTCCTGTGAGAACTGGACTCCCCTGGGAACTGTGTTAAGCCCTGCCAAGGGCAGCATCCCCATGACTAATCACCAGCCATTGGTCCCCAACTCTGAAAGCTCCTACCACTTGCACTGAAGTCCTAGCTTCAGTGCCAAAGTATAGCACGTGTTCATGTGTATAGACATGCATGCACTGCCTATGTTCAAGTGTGTGTGCACACATGTGTGCGTGCATGTTTGTGTGTTGTTTGTGTATTTGTGTGAATGTGTTCTGGAGACCAGGACAGGAAAGGGGACACATTCCAGGCTCAGGAAACAACACGTACAAAACTTAAAAACTCCAAAGCTCAAAAGACTTCAGAATAATTGGAAAACAGCAATGGCTTCCGGGGCCTTATACACTGAGGACAAGCAGCCCAAGTTCAAGGCTGAGTTGGGTGGGTCCTGGGACGTGGCTGGCCTTGAGGAGAAGTGTGTTCTATTCTTTGTGCACAGGAGAGTCCGAGGGGCTTAGGCAGGGACGTCAGTATTGTTTCTGTTTTATCAGGAGGATAAAGGCCAGGCCGGCCATGGGTTCCCCAGGGCAACAGGATCCAGCCATGTTCACCGTAGTGCAATAAAGATTATTCTGTGGTTCTTGGGCTGCAAAATAGCAAGGAAGTGACAGTCATTCCAAGCATCTCTTTAGGTGCCGCAACCACAGCCCGCCTGCCAGGCCTGTCCCAGAAAGCAGGACTGTGCTTGGGGCTACCGAGGACATGGGAGATGGACATGGTCACTGGTCCACCCTGGCCGACACTGTAGAATATTCAGGAAGGACTCCACGGTGTGTGGTCGGAAATACACGCAGCTTAGAGACAGCATTTCACGTTTCAAGAAAACCCAGCGGGGCCCTAGCTGAAAAGCGCTTGCCCCTCGGATGCAAGCAGCGGCTGATGGTGTAAAACCCAAGACGCTCACCTCCGCTCCTCCCCTCACTACCTCCCGGCACAGCTTTCGCCTGCTAAATCCCTCTCCACATGTAGGAGGCAAGGAAGCAGGCAGCAGGGAAGGGCGGTGGCCCCTGGGTTCAGCGAGAGTCTCTGTGATTCTGAACTCACACTCGTTTCCTCGAAAGCAAAGCAATGGAAGTGTGCAACTGTGAACAGGAACGGCTGCTCCCCACCAGCTTAGGCGCCGTCTCCTCAGAGGTAAGTAGAGGCGTTCCTTTATAGTGGGGACAGGTGCTCCGCGTAGGGGCTCAGAGTGACCCCGCGGCCCCGGACTCCTGCGGTATCGGTGACTGACCGAGCACAGCAGCAGGCGGAGGCTGGTTGGCCTCTGTCCTTCCCCGAAGGCCAGGGTGCGGTGCAGGAGGCCCTGAGCAGCTCTCCAGCTGGGCCTAACCTCAGTTTCCTGGTTTGTAAAGCAGTAGCCTGGCACGAGCCGCGGCACCGAGTCCAGGAGCATGGTGGAACGACTGCTCACCTGTGTGTGCAAGCAAACAACCCCATCTGCCGGCACGGCCAGAGCACACTCACACACATCTACACACGCTCCAGCTCACAGCACACCACACCACACACACTCACAAAACACTCACACCTACACACGCTCCAGCTCACAGCACACCACCCCCCATACACTCACAAAACACTCACACACATTCACACTTGCTCCAACTCACAGCATACCCACCCACGCATACATGCTCACTACCCCCTCTCGCACGCCCACACACATTCCAACTCACAGCACACCCACCCAGGCGCACACACGCTCACTACCACCTCTCACACACCCACACACACTCCAGCTCACAGCATACCCACCCACGCACACGCTCACTACCCACTCACACACACCTACACACACTCCAACTCACAGCATACCACACACACACACTCACTAACCCCTCTCACACACCCACACATGCTCCAACTCACAGCACACCCACCCCATACACATACTCACTACTCCCTCTCACACACCTACACACACTCCAGCTCACAGCATACCACCCACACACATGCGCTCACAACCCTCTCACACACATTCCAACTCACAGCATACCCACCCACTCACACACTCAAACACAGTCACCTGCATGGTCACACATGCTCACCTGCACTCACTCAAGCATGCTTACACTCACACACACTCTGAAATTCACACCTGTACTCATACACATGCTCACACAGCTTCAGATATGCTCACACTCATGCACACCAAAACTCACATGCACAGAGGCATACACAGACACACTCGCACAATCCCATACAGGTACACTCACAAACACATCACTCACACATTAACACACAGAACAGATGCTGGGCACAAATGGACTCTAAAGTACAGTGGAAAGAGGGAGGAAGGAAAGGAGAGAGGGAGGGAGGAGAAGATAAAAAAAGCTAATGCAAACATTAACCTGGACAAAATCGTCAGCTCAGCTTCCAACTCAGGGCCTTGCTTTTCCCGTTCGAGATGACATGACAGCCACATGCTGCGTTCCCGTCAGATGCTACAGTCGTGGTCCTCAGAGTGTGGACACTGTCATCCATTACTTTCTGTACCAGCCCTGTGAAGAGCCACTGTACCTTCCATGTCCTGTGGAAAAGCAAAGAGATTGGAGAGGTAGCAGCAGAGGCCAGTGGGTGAGGAGACCAGGTCCTGTCCAGACCATCTGGCCTCTGGCTTGGGGCTCCTAGCCCCACGCCCTGTGCTGCTATGAGGCATCCGGTGGCTCAGGAGTGGGATGGCATTGGGCCCACAGTCTGGTCCTGCCGTCCTCCAGGCTGCTGATCTCAGAGCCCCGGTTTGCTCTCTGTCACCCACAGGAAGAGGCCACATCCGCCTTGTAGGCTTCCCTGGAGATCCCAGGTGAGCCCCGGGGCAGTGCTGGCCCTTGCTGCTCAGGCTGAGGCCCAGAGCCACACCTTCCACACCACACAGCTCGGCGCAGTGGACCCCGGGGCCACGCTCAGACCGCACCGTGAGCGTTGGAGGAGAAACAGGAAAATGATGCACGCGCTTGCCAGGCCTCCTCGGCTCTCAGCGCCCGAGCCTCCAGCTCCCCGCTCTCCCGGCTGCCACCCCAGTTTCTCAAGCTCTTTTTGTTTTCACCTATGCCCGTCAACAGATCATCTCCAGCTTCTGTCAGGAAACCTGTCACGTGGGGCCATGTTGCTAGGAGACTCGCAGGCAGACAGGCAGCTGAGCAGCAGGCTTGGGTCGTTAACACCACTGTCTCCCTGTCTTTAAAAGAGAAGGTTGTGCACAGGAGCCACCTTTCTGCCACCAAGCCTGAAGTCACATCAGTACTGACTGGGGTGGACGCCCAGGACCAGAAGTGTCCAGAGGGACTCGGGAAAGGCACAGCCTCACTTGGCTTTCCTCCTGTGAGAAAGACTGGGAATTAGTGTCAGCCACACGTGTCTCCCAGATGTGGTCAAAACGCAGGCCATTGCCTGAAGACAGTGGCATGGGGAGGTGCCATCAGGAGTCCCTCCTAGGACACTCGGAGGAGCCCTCTCCCTGCCAGTGCACATCTGATGACATCAAGGCCCAGCTGATGAGTCACATGGCTCCCTGTGAACGGGTCAAAAGCTTCATTAGACACTTTTAACTAAAAATAAACTATGCATGCTTTAAATATATAATTTTTGGGTTACCTGTAGATAAAAAAATAGAAAAATATTGCTGATGGGTAAGTTTATGATAGGAAAAGAGAGCTCTGCTCACTGTGGACAAGTATGGACCCCAAAGGCACAGCCCCAGGGACCCACCTCCTCTGCCACACATCCCCTGCCTACAGCTGCCTCCTAGCTAATCCATGACAGGGGATCAACGCACCAATTAGGTTAAGGGTCTCACAACCCAATCATTTCACCTCTAAACTCTCCTGCATTGTCTCCTGCATGAGCTGTAGACTGGCACCTCATATCTGAACCATAATAGCCCAGGATTATTCCTGCCCGCTTCCAGGCCCAGGAAAGTCAAGTCTTAATTCCTGGGAGGGAAACAGCCTGGCGGTTATGTGTGTGTGTGTGTGTGTGTGTGTGCTTGCGCGCGCATACGTATACAGGTGTAGAAACGTGTCTGTGCGTTCACATGTGGACACACGTGTGCATGTGCATGGGTGGATAGACAGGCACATGTAGCTGGCATTTTGGGAAGCTAGGAACACATGAGCCACATATACCAAGTATCTTTTTTCATTTTCTGTTGCTATAACAAAGGTTGGCTAGGCTTCCAGGTCTGGATGCTAGAAGACCAAGGGCACAGTGAAGACCTCTGGTGTGGCCTTCTGGGTGCATCTGTTAGCTTTCCATTGCTGTGACCACCATACCTGACAAGAACAAGCTGGAGCAGGAAAGGATCGTTTTGGGCTCACAGTTTCGAAGGCTGAGTCCGTGGTCGAATGACTCCGTTGCTCAGGGCCCGAGCTGAGGCAGAGCATCGAGGTGGAAAGGCATGGCAGGGGAAAGCAGCTCAGCTCTTGGCAGCCGGGAAGCTGAGGGAGGGACAGCAAGGACGAAAGGCACACCCCAGGGACATGCTTCCTCCAGCCACGCCCCACCTACCTGCAGCGACCGTCCAGCAGTCCATCCCAATTATCAACCTATCAAATTGGTTAAGCAAGTCGCAGCTCTCATAATCAGCCATGCCACTTCCATATGTTCCTACACTAACACACGAGCTTTGGGGACACCTCATGACCAAGCCATACACATGGATGTCAGGGCAGGTGTGCCACTCAGGTCTCCAGTTCTCTAGTGCCATCATGGGGCCTCTCCTTTGTCACCGCATCTCATCCAGGTTACCTCTAAGGTCCCGCCTCTAAATACCATTAACATATGAATTCAGAGATTATGTTTCCCACATCTTTTGGAGGGACACATTCAAATGATAGCACTGAGTCTAAACTAAAATCATCACAGCAAACTCAGGTGTAAGCAAATCAAAGTTCATAGTCTCAGAACCTCAGGAGCCCCCTAATCAAGAACGTGCCCCAGGGCTCGAGGGGCATGCAGACCCTGGGGTCTAACTCAGATGTCTCCCGCGGGTGGGCAGCTCTGAACTAGGGAGGTGGGATGGTTTTCAGCTTTAGCATGGCCTGTGCAGCCATGCAGAGCACAGCACGGAGCTGTCAGCTCTAGAAAAGGAAGAGAAATTGATTTGTAATCTACCAGGTCATTCATTGTTAAAAGGGAGGCATGGGCAAGACTCTTACTCAAGCGGTTCAGACTCCATTTCAACAGTAAATGCGTGCTCTGTTTATTTATTTAGCAAACATCAGTTGTACACATTGCTGCAGTTTGGAGGGATATTTCCGTACACATAGCGTGCACTGATCAAATCTAACTCCCCTTTCCTGCATCCCTGCCCAGGCTCCATAAGTGCTCCTGTCCTTTTCTCCCAGCTTGCACCTGTGAGAGGAGACATGCAGCCCTTCTCTTACAGATAGGCTCACCTGGCTGCAGGTACAGATGCTGAGGACTGCAGCCTTTCGGGTCCAGGATGCACAGGGAAAGCTGCTGCTGCTGTGAAGCATGGGTGATGGCTGGGAGCAGACAGGACTCACAGGGGGTGGGGAAGGATCTGGAGTCTAGCCAGAGGCCGGGCAGGAGCAGCAGGGCAGGCTGGAGAGCTGGGCGGCGGTGGCCGCTGAGGAGCAGCCCAGTGCGGAGGACTGGACAATCACGAGGGATGGCTCTCAGCACCCAGCGCCCTGGCCCACCATCCTGCCTCAGGAGAGGCCCTGACTTCTTCCTCTATCCTGCTGTTCTCTGTCATTGCTTTCCTATCGTTGCTACAAGAATCAGGCTCCGTCATCTCCATCCAGACATTTTCCAAAAACTACCATTTGTGTCTTAGGTTCCTGTCACCCTCCTGCAGCCAGTGTCCACTTGGGACACAGAGATCTCTCATCCTGTAGCCAGTTTCCTGGTTCACAAAGTTTCTTCATCATTAAAACTGCTTTGATGATTTTCAGCGATTTGTTAAACAGGTAGTTTTTGTTTTCTTAGTGCATTATAGTTACGCATGCTAGGGTTCATTGTGACATACGCTCGCATGCACAAGGTCATCTCCATCCCAGCCCCCAACACTTGCCCTCCTCCCCACCCCATCCCCTTCCTCCTCTCTGCTGTCCCCTCTTCTGTTTAGTTAACTTTTTAACCAGGGTTCCCAGTGTCATATCCATGGACACAGCATGGTTAGGTGGACTTCAGCTCCCTTCCCTCCCCACCCCATCCCCTTCCTCCACTCTGTCGTCCTCCCTGCTACTTCCATGAGCTACCTCTCATTCCTTTTGGCTCCTGTGGCTTCTACCTGAGAGAAGACGGCGACTCTAAGTCTGGCTCATTCACTTAGTGTGATGTTCTCCATTTCCATCCATTTACCAGCAGAAGCCCTGCTTTGGTTTTTCTTTATGGTTGAGTGACACTCCATTGTGAATACATCCATGCTTTCTCTACCCGTTCCGCTGTTGACAGGCCCGTGGGCTGGGTCCTAACTTGAG
>PVKS010029549.1:0-25270 GCA_004027875.1 Aplodontia rufa | reverse complement strand
TGGATCCTCCTGCCTCAGCCTCCTAACCTACTGGGCTTACAGGCAAGCCAGTGGAATTTGACCTTAAGCTATTAATTGAGAGTTGTCAGTATAAATGAAGCTGCTAATTTGGTTGAAATTGCCTACAAACAAATTTAGAGTGAGAAGAGAAGAAAGTCTAGAAACCAAATTTGAGATAGTTGAAAATTTAATGCTCTATAGAGGAAAATTAATCTGAAAGGAGAGAGAGAAGAGGAAAATCGAGGTGCCAATGCAGTGTTTTTAGAACGGGGAGAAATGTCAAGTCCTTACCAACATCAGTACTTTGTCACCAAGTAAGATGAGAACAAAAAATAATGTCTTGGTTTTAGTGATGTGGAAGGCTTTCTAACTTTATCCACAATTGTTTGAGCTGGAGCTAGCGGAGAACAGAAAAAAGCAAAGGTGAAGAAGTGGAGATGGAAGTGCAAAACAGTGATTTTTGTAGGTGAAGATAGGGATAAAGCAGTAAAGGAAGTATAGGTCAAAAGTGGGTTCAGGGGGCTGGAGCAGAGAGTGGCTCAACAGTTAAGGCGCTTGCCTGGCATGCGCAAGGCTGACAGGAGTTGGAACCCCGGCACCGGCACCGCATATGCAATGAAATGTTGGAGGAACAAAAGCCACATGAAAAACTAAAAATTCTTTCTCTCACTGTCCCTCTCTCTCTTTAAAAAGAAAAAAAGTGGGTTTTGTTTTATTTGTATTAAATTTGTTGTCATTAGAGCATATTAAAGTGATGCTTGTAAAGATTTAGTTGATAAGGACTAAGTAACCAGGAGAAGAGACAGTAGATATGTGGGTTCCAAGAAAGGTGGAAGAGAATAGGCATCAAAGCTCAGGTGCAGAGATTGGTTTTGTGTGTGTGTGTGTGTTGGGTGAAAGGAGTACCAAGGACCCAGACCAAGGGTGCTCTAACAATGAGCAATACTCCCACTCCTTTTAAAATTTTATTTTGAGACAGTGTCTCATTAAATTTCAGAGGCTCATCTCGAACTTGCTATCTACCTGCCTCAGCCCCCTAATTAGGTTGGATTGCAGGCAAGTACTGCCACACTGGTCAGAGACTAGCTTTCAATAGAGCCCCACCAGCATTTCTCTAATTGATCTTAAATTGTTCTAGTATGGTCATTTAGCATGTATTATAGTAGTATATATGGCATAGCAGTGACACATTGTCAGCCTACTTTCTTTGACAATTTCTGAGATAGAGCTAGTCTAAATTGGTGGAAACAGCCTAGATTTAAGGGTGGGTAAGAAGAAGGAAGGAGAAAAGCAATCACCCCCCATTTCTATTGAAGAATATTAAAAGAAATCCTCATAGTTCTAAAGAACACATTATTGTGAGTTGGGAGAGGAACTAGAAGGGGATTCCCATTTTGATCACTAATAAATAAGTGAAGGGACTCATTTTATTGTCTGTGCTTTTCAACTCTTCGGTGAACATACTTCTGATATGCAATGAAGCTGGGTCCCACCCTAGAGCCTTTTTGCATTTGAAAGAAACTAAAAATCATGAACCATACATGTCAACAAGCCTGGGGTGGCAAAAGGAAAAGGAATTGAAGTCAAGTACCATAAAGAAATGGTGCCCATTTGTGTAACCTGTGATTAAGGTGCTATTCATCATCCAAGATTAAAGGAAGAGGTTTATTAGGTTGAATAGATACAGGAGAGCTTCAGGAATTGAGGCTACCAGTTATTTCCAAGGAAAGACAAAGAAGCGCATTTTATCACCACTATCACTGCCTCATTCTTTATCTGATGAGGGGGCAGGGGAGGGGTGTGTGTGTTCCACTAGAGCCACAACTCAAAGATTTTTTTCCTTTTTCTTTTTTTTTTCTTTTTCTTTTTGCTACAGGGATGTGTTTCTTAGGTTAGCTTTGTCAGTTGGGCTATAGTCATTATTAACAAATACATGCTATACACTTTTTATGTCTCTCCCATAGATTCCTTCTGTGAAGGAATAAAATGTATTTATATCATTTGACACATGACAAACCAATACACCTCCAAATACTGCAAATTCTCTGTTTCTTAAAATAGGTCTCTGGGAAGGAAAGTAACTGATAGTTATTTAAATTAAATATTTGGTCAAAAAATAGTAATTTCAAGGATGGTTGTGGTGTCACACACCCGTAAATGCAGTGACTCAGGAGGCCAAGGCAGTAGGATCACAAATTTGAGGCCAGTTTGGTCAATTTAGCAAGACCTTGTCTCAAAATAAAATTTAAAAAAGAGGTAGGGATGTAACACTGTGGTGGAACACTTGCAAGACCCTGGGTTCAATCTCCACTGCTGTTAAAAAAAAAGTAATAAATTAAAAGATAATCACATTAGGAATTTTTGTTTTTTTTCTTCTTGAGACAGGACCTTTTTATGTTGCTTAGGCTGTTCTTGAACTTCTAGGCTCAAGCGATCCTCCTTTCTCAGCCTCCTGAGTAACTGGGACTGCAAGCAAATGCCACCATGTCTTGCTAAAGATTAGTTTATCATAATAGTAATATTAATAGTTCATTCCTCCCACCCCAAGCAAATGTTTAAAAATGAACAAGACTTGGGAAGGAAGAGAGGTAGGAAAGAGGAAGTACTGGGAACTGAAATGGAACAAATTATACTTCATGCATTAGATTATGTCAAAATGAACTCAATATTATGTATAACTATAATGCATTAATAAAAGCATTTAAAAATGAACAAAACTAAAAATATAAACTGTATTCCTGAGGGAGTTCTTATAATACAATGTCACATGATTATTATGAGGATCTGATTTACTCTGGATATATGAGGTAAACAGAAAACTGAATTATCTATGAATGATGAGTCAAAACTACTATGTGGGGGCTGGAGTGGTGGCTCAGTGGTTACAGTGCTTACCTGGCAAGCACAAGGACCCAGGTTCAAACCCCAGCACCACATACGCAACCAAGTGTCGGAGCAACAAAAGCCACATGAAAAATTAAAACTGATTTTCTCTTTCTCTCTCACTGTCCCTCTCTCTTAAAAAAAAAATACTGCTATGTGAAGCTCAGTCTGAGGATATTTAGAAAGTAGAATAATGTACTATAGCGTCTTCTTGCATATTTACAAAGATAACCTGGAAGGTTGTTTGTATCGTTATCCAACTACTGTATAGTTATATCAACTAGTTTTTCCTAGAAAGGCAAAAAAACTAAGGTACAATCAGAACCTAAGGCTCAAGAGCATCAACTGACACAAGATACAAAATAGTCATGATTCTTGTTAATAGGCATCATTCTCAACAATCATTTCTTTAAAATAGGTAATAAACATAGTGTTTAAAAAAGTTAAACTGTGCAAAATTATATCTAAGCACATGTACATACTTGCAAGTTTGTGTCCACACACAGTAGTGTTTGCCTCTAACCACTGGATTCTAATCATTCAGTTTTCCACACTAGACCATTTCTTGTGCATCTTTGCAGAGATGGTCCACACAGTACTTTACTTTTAAATTTGGTAATTCCACTGTACTTCGAATTTTGACATGTTTTCCACCTGCTATGGAAGAATATTCTGAAGCCACTGTGTTCCTAAATTGAGGGCAAAAGGAAAAGGAAAGAAACTAGACATACAAAATCCTGTGTCACAGGAAACAAAGGACACTGGGGGTGGGGGGAGAGACATAAAAAGGTAAATCTGTGAAAATATTTAGAAGAATAATTCCCACTCCCCTTTAACAACATAACTAAGTCGGAGTTGAGCTTTAAGCTTGATATACTCTTTTTCCATAAGAATTGCCTCCAAGGAAAATCTGTTTTCCTTAGGGAAGAAGTTTCCTAAATCCTTTTAAAGCCAAGATAGATTATAAACAAATGTTGAGATGGAATTGGAGAAAAGAATCATATAAATACAACAAAAGACTTCATAAAATCCTGGCTGTGTCACTGTCTAGCTATGTAACCTTGACCCAAGTTATCTCTTTGAATTTTGTTACCCAAATTATAAAAATGCACATAATATTAACTACCCCATAGAGTTGTGAGACACCTGGCACATAGAAATAACCTAATAAGTGGTGACTAGCATTTTCTTAGCTGTTGTTTAAAGGAAATGGTAACTGTTGTATTTATATTTGTTTCTTCCCTCTAATTCCACCTTAATATTTATTTTTTATAATCTATCTTGACCCTAAAAGGATTTAAGTTTTCCTTGGAAGCAGATTCTATGGAAAAACAAGTTTTTTTCAAGCTTAATTTAAGCTTTAAGAGATCTTTTAAGCATATCCCAGGGTCCAGGGCAGGAATATATCCTACTGGTGTGAAGGACATCAAAGGAATACTAATTGTAAGTAATACTTCTATTTGGTCAAAAAGCAATAAAAAGTGAAAAAAGCCAGTGGAAAATTAGACTTTGGATAAGACTACTTTAGTGAATATAGAACTTATGTTTTTAATCTACAAATATATTTTTAATTTGACTGCATTTATAACAAACACATCCTAGAGGCTGCTAAAGTACAAATATGACATCTAATTTACATCAAGTTTATTTAATCAAGTATAATCCGTTATCATTTATAGGATAGCCTGGGAAATGATTCAACTGGTATATAATTCCATTATGATAACTTGTTATACTTCATTCATACAACATTAATTATTCTGTGTGAGTGTGTGTGTGTACATATATATATAGGTGTGTGTGTTGCTGAGGATCAAACCCAGGGCTTTCAGCAAGCTAGGCAAATGCTCTATCACTGAGTTACACACTTAGCCCCTCTACCTACTATTGTAATCACAAATTAATCCTCAAGATTTCAAGTGTGGAAAAGGTCAACTCTAGTTCATAGGGTCTGCCTTTAGGTTCCTTTCTTCTTCTTCCCCTCCTTCTCCTCCAAGTAAGAGAATGGGGCCAGGAATGATGGCTCACTTCTGAAATTTCAGCTGCTTGGGAGGTTGAGGCAAAAGGATTGCAATTTTGAGGCCAGCCTCAGCATTTTAGCAATTCCCTGTCTCAAAATAAAAAATAAAAAGGGAAGGACTAGGGGATGTACCTTAGTTGTAGAGTGTTTTCGTGGAATGCATGGGGCCCTGTGTTAAATCCCTGACACCACAAAAATATAAAATACAAATACAAAGGATGGACTCAGTGTTAGAGTGCCCCTAGGTTCAATCCCAGTAGCATGGCAGCAGTGGTAGGGGGCATGGCATAGTTGGGGGTTTAAGCTAGGTATCACAAGAACTATTGGAAAACTTCAAGAAAATAATTGCATTCCCCACCATTCCTACCAACTATGCTTTCCATGCCATTCCTTACACTTCATGAACATCTCCATAGATTCTGGGCCTTTTGTTCAGAATTTGTATGCTGATGTTGCCCAGGATAGATTGAAACTCGTAATCCTTTTGTCTCAGCCTCCCAAGTAGCTGGAATTACAGAGGTATAACAACCCAGCAGAATTATATTTCAATAATGTATCCCCCCCCCCACATGATGTGGCCCTTGAGATATTCCCTGTGAAGATTTGTTGTTGTTGTTTTTCTATTCATTACATTCTGTTATGTTAGCTGACCATAAATTTGACCTCATGTTCTATAATGCCATTGAGTTTGGAGTCATCTGTTGTTTTTTTTTTTTAAGAGAGAGAGATGGGCTGGAGAGATGGCTCAGCTGTTATGCACTTGCCTTGCATTTGCGAGAACCTGGATTCAAACCCTAGCACCACTTACATGACAAAGTGTCGGAGCAACGAAAGCCACATGAAAAGCTAAATAAAATTGATTCTTCCTTCCTCTCTCTCTTTCTCTCACTGTCCTTCTCTCTTTAAAAAATAAATAAATAAAATTGTGTATGTGTGAGAGAGAGAACCAGTTTTATTTAGTTTTTCAGTGGCTTTTGTTGCTCTGACACTTCATTGTATATGTAGTGCTGGGGTTAGAACCTGGGTCTTTGTGCATGCCAGGCAAGCACTCCATCCCCTGAACCACCACTCCAGCCCTGGAGTAATCTATTCTGAGGGTCATTAACTCCAGAGATATTTATTATGTGCATTTTTTGGCATTGGAGAAATCTATAAATTAAAGTTATTCTTACTTTCAAGGTTCTCGCAGTCAAGTATGGAAGACATATGAAAATCAATTACAGTACATTGTAATTACTGTTATAATGAAGGTATATCAGGATATCATCAGACTTCAAATGAGGAACACTTTGTGTACCTATGGAATAAAAAATGACAGAAAGTTGACTTCAAAGTTGGGTCTTAAAGAAATTAATAAAGGTTAGCAAAATGAAGGAGGGACAGCTATTCCAGGCAGAAAGAACAATTGCAAAACTGCAGAGGCATAAGAGAACTGGAGAATTCAAGGAATTACAAATGGTTTATAGTTGGAATACTATCATAATGACTGTCGCTACCTCAGGCGTCCCTGAGGCAGGGCGGGATGGCTCAGATCAGTCAAACCGTCCCCCAGGGGCCGAGCAGGAGGTTGAGTGCTGCGACTGAAGTCTGGATCCCCCTTGTTGGAGACTTCCTCCGACTAGGCCAGAGAAATGAGTCAGTGACACAAAGAAGGTGGCAGCTCAAATTCGTTTATTACCAAGGCACACAGGTTTTTGTAGGGAGGGGAGACAGCCAAGGAACCAATGGTGAAGCGGCAGACTGGCTTATCCCAGCCAATGAGGGACTGTCATGTTGGTGTTGTAGTTTAAAGGGGTACAGAAAGAAAGAGGAAGCAGCACTCAAGTGCGCGCTTTTTTCACACTCTTTTGCCCAGAGCGCGCAGAGCATGAAAGAGGAAGCTTAAGAGGAGAAGAAGTGTCATGGCGTCCGGCGCAGTGTTTGTCTTTTGCACAGTGCCCAACAAATGACCACTTTGGAAATAGATGTCAGATCATTGAAAAGCGTGCATTTTAAGGCTTTTGAACTTTATCTGGATAAAGATGGGTTACCCACTGCAATAGAAAAGTAATACAAACAGATTTCATTTAGAAATTCAACTCTGGAAATAGCCTGGAGGAGGGATTGCAGAAAGACAAGAGACCAGGACTGGAGAGGTAGCTCAGTTGTAGAAGGCTTGCCTAACATGTGCTATGCACTAAAGGTTGAACCCTTAGTGCCACACACACAAAAATAAGAGGCCAGGGCTGAAGCAGTGGCTTAACGGTTGAAGCACTTGCCTGGCATGTGCAAGGACCTGGGTTCAAACCCCAGCACCATGGTGATTCTCTCTCTCTTTCTCTCATTTTCTCCCTCTCTCTCTCTCTCTTTTTCAGGGCTGAGGACTGAACTCGGGGCCTTGTACATGCTAGGCAAGCCCTCTGCCACTGAGCTAAATCCCCAACCCCTCCCTCTCTCTCTTAAAACAACAACAACAACAACAACAAAAAACCCAGAGGACTGATGCAATAATTCATAGAAGAAAAGAGCAGGGCCTGGAACAGAACAGCAATTTCAAGAACTGTTTGGACTACTTATGGGAATGTTACCATCCTGAAAGAACCTTTTGTAAGTAGAGCAACCTGGACAAGGGCTCCCAGGTAATTTAATCCTACCTGTCATAAAGTGGAGAATACTTGACCAAAAAACAGAATTTTTGCTATATCACAGGAATGGAAAAAAAAATGCTAGAGATTATTCAAGGATTCTAATCCAATTTAATTCCCTTTACATTCTCCAAACGGAGAGCCAGACTATGTTGAATAAGTCTGGTGAAAGTAATCCTCAACTCCCAAGAAACTCTCACATTTGCTTTAATTAAAGAAAGAGATTGGAGAAGTTTTGTTCGATATGGACTTGCAAATAAAGATTTCAGGTCCTATCTATTTTCCATTGGTTTCATTTACACATCTTCCTAAAATTCATCTCTGTACAGGGATGTATAATTTATATGTAAAGCTGATTTTATGAATAGGTAAAAGGAAGCTATTCTGTGAGTAGTCAATTGTTGAGCCAGGAAGGAAAGCTTTTCCTCGCTTAACCATCCCCACTCCAGCCTATCATACAGTTTTAAATCCCACCATTAGCATTTCTGAAGAAATAGCACTTTAAACTAAGTCACGTTAGGGTGTCAATGACATATCAGATAGACTTCATCCTGACACTGGGGACCTTGGGAAGTACAGAACTACTAGCAAAAGTAAAAGCACTACAAGTGAAGAAGAGAGAAATAATACTAAGGCAAGGTGAACCAGAGGTCCCACTGGTCCACAGAGAGGCTTGGTTGACTGCATAAGAACCTG
This sequence comes from Aplodontia rufa, assembly GCA_004027875.1. Classification (NCBI taxonomy): domain Eukaryota; kingdom Metazoa; phylum Chordata; class Mammalia; order Rodentia; family Aplodontiidae; genus Aplodontia; species Aplodontia rufa. The sequence goes on along the minus strand of PVKS010029549.1, from coordinate 17,047 downwards.
AAATTTCAAAAATCTCAGACTGCCTCCTTGATTTTTTTTTCCTCCTGGTACTAGGGATTTAACCCAGGAACTCCATCACTGAGCTACACCCTAACCCTTTTTCTTTTCTTTATTTTGAAACAGGGGTTTGCTAAATTGCCAAGGATGGCCTGAAATTTGTAATTCTCCTGTTACAGGTGTGTACTACCTACCCAGCAAAGAATTCATTCTTATATCGTCTCAATTGGTCTGGGGTGGTTTTCTGGGAGATTGTTATATGCAGCCCAATCTAGGAACTGTTAAATGTGAAACCACATAAAAAAAACCAACAAACAAAAAACTCTTGAATCCCACCTCACATAAACCCACAAACTCAAATGTCCCTAATCTGCCTAGGGGTTTTGCTTGCTTATTCATGCAAAAGGGCTGTTATGCTGAACTCTAAGGGAAAGATCATGGGAAAAATCAGTCTGTGCATTGGGTGTCTGATGAAATATGTCACTGATTTTTTTTAAGAGAGAGGGACAGTGAAAGAGAGAGAGAGAGGGAAAGACAGAATAAATTTTATTGAGTTTCTCATTTGGCTTTCATTGCTTGGACACTTCATCGTGTACATGGTGCTGGGGTTTGAAACCATGTCCTTGCACATGCCAGGCAAGCACCATAACCACTGAGCTACCTCCCTGTCACTGATTTTTTAAAAGTTTCTGTCAGCAACAGTAGATTTTCAATGAGCAAAATTGTAGTAAGTACAGAGGGTTATGTAACATTTTGCCTTTAAAATTTTTGGCAGTTGGGAGCTGGAGCAGTGACTCAGTGATTCAGGTATTTGCCTGGCATGTGCAAGGACTCAGATTCAAACTCCAGCACCACATACACGACGAAGTGTCACAGCAACAAAAGCCACATGAAAAACTGAACAAAATTGATTCTTTCTGTTCCACTCACTGTCCCTCTCTCCTCAAAAGAAAAAAGAAAAACTTTTGGCAGTTGGAATATCTATGTCTCCTAGGACAGTTTCATGAATTTGTAAAAAATGTTAGGTTATCAAGCCTCATGGTAAATTCAAGAACCAAATGGCTGAGGCCACCGCTCCAGCCCCCTAATTGGCATTTTTAAACACTTCATGTTTGCAAAATTCATTTGTATATTTGATTTTTTTTTTTTTGGCACTAGGGATTGAACCCATAGGCAACTTTACCACTGAGCTACATCCCACCCCTTTTTATTTATTTATCTTAGTTTGAGACAAGGTCTCACTAAGTTTCTTAGAGTCTTGCTTAACTGCTGAGGCTGGCCTAGAACTTGCAATCCTCCTGCCTCAGTTTCTTCAGTCACTGGGATTACAGGTGTGCACCAGCACACCCAGCTATAGGCTAGGTTTTTAAGCTGGTCATTTTATAAATGAGGAATTCTCAGGAGTCAGATTTTGAGGAACTTGCCTAATGTGTATAAGAACACTCTTTAAGTTTTTAAAATGAAGCTATGGACTGGGCACAGTGTTGTACATCTGAAATCTGAGCAATTTGGGAGAGTGATGTAGGAACAAATTTGAGGTCAGCTGGAAAGTTTAGCAAGACCCTATCTCCAAATAAAGTATAAAAAGGGTTCCATTTCCAGAACTACTAAATAAACAAGTAATAAAAATCCAGCCATGAGCCAAAGTGCCATACATTGCTTTATGTTTTCTTAATAATAATTATATTAGATAATACATAAATTACAGTAATTAAAAGGCTTGTTTACTCCTGGATATATGTAGCACATAATTGATCTTTTATTGAGTTACTATCCTAAGCCAAGTAGTGTCAGCTATATAAATCATCTCAATCCTCATAATAAGAGTGTAAGAAGTTATCTCATTTTGCAAAAAAAAAGGAAATTGAGACTCTGAGAGGCCAGGTAAGGCACCTAATATTTAATACCTAATTATTTGGAAAGCCAGTTTTCAAACCCTCATCTGTGATTCCAAAATTATTTTTCTTAACAACATTATTGAATGACCATAAGGTTGATTAATACAGTCCTTGTTTTTTTGGTTTGGGACAGTTTTGTTTTGTTTTGTTTTTCAATGATGGAAATTGAATGCATGGACTTGTACACGATAAGCAAGCCGTCTATCTCTAAGCTATATCCCCCAGTCCTCTTTTTTTTTTTTTTAGGTGTTTTTTTTTTTTTTTTACTTTGAGACAAAATCTCACTAAGTTGCCTAGAACTTTCTAGACTGCCTAGAACTTGCTATTCTCCTGACTCAGCCTTCTAGTAGCTGGGAATACAGTTGTGCACTACCATGCCCAACTATATACATTAATTCATTAATCACTTTAGAATTACCTATTTATACACATGCAATGTTCATGCATTCATTTATATGTATACAACCATATACACTAAAAAAATTACTTCATCCCAAGATAGAGTATTTCCAATAACCTGGATATTATCTGAAGACTGGCTACAGAAAGAAAGAAAAAAGATGCCTATATGGAGTTTGTAGTCTAGCCTGAGAATGTTATCAGTGAACAAATAACTGTAGTTATTTGTACTGCATTCAAGATATCAACGAGGGCTATGATAACTAATAGGAAGCCATCACTGCTTCAGCTGTACCTTGATTTGCTAATTTTGAACATATAAAATATCAAATCAAAACCTTTAGCTGGGTGTGGTGGTACTCATCTATAATCTCAGTGACTCAGTAGGCTGAGGCAGGAAGATTGCAAGTTCAAGGTCTGCCTTAGCAACTTAGTGAGACCCTGTCTCAAAATAAAGAATACAAATGTATAGGGATGTAACTCAGTGGTAGCACACCCTGGTTTCAATCCCTAGTACTGAAAAAAGAAAGAAAACCTCTAGCAGACAATATTTATTTGGTTTATTTTAATATTATGTAATGTGTTAAAGGTAATAAAATTAGATTTTAAAAAGCTATTTTCCTTAGAGAAATGGGGGCCAGGAAGAAAGAAGGAGGAAAAGAGGAATAACTAAGAATTGAAAGGGAGCCAACTATGTTATATGCATTTACAACTATGTCCAAATGAACCCCACTATAATAGACAAATAAAATTTTATAATAAACTAATAAAAATTTTAGAGGGTTTTTATCCTTTTGGAAGTGAAAATTGAAGAATAAATCTAGAAGTAGATAACATCTATAAAACATTCAGAGATTTGTGTAATCACTAATGTGACCAGAGCAATTTTCTCTGTTTAATACCAATGACTATCACAGTCTTCACTTTTATGAATGGCCATTCATCAGAGCAGATATTTATAACTGCTATCCATGTCACAGTCCCTTTCCCTTTGGCAAGCACTCATCTGGACATGGTTCCTTGACTGGTAAAATTGACCCGGGTCTGGATCATTAGCAGTCCTGTCTGAACTGGGTTATCATAGTTTCTTCCTAGACTTTAATCATAGGACATGAGAGCACTAACACCATTCCAGGGATCCCCTACACTTCAGACCTACTTTACACTTACCCCTTTGTATAGTAGCAATCCTATTTCCCTCTGGTAGTCAAGACTAATCATTCCAGCAAGTACAATAACCCTTTGTTGACTCAACTGGCATAAGGAACTCAAAGTGATCAGATGGCAGTCTCAACTCCCAGCTTAATGGAATCATTGTTGTGTCCACTGGAGGACACATCTCCCCCTTTGCTACAAAGACTTCTAGAGTAGCAGAATGCAAAGTCTCAGGAATAGGAAGCAAAAAGTTTGCTAGTGAATCATTGGGGATAGTAATGAAAGAGGCCACCCTTATTTTCGCCACTTAATCTCCAAACCCTTGAATCCAGACTATAGGAGAAAGAGTACCATCTATGTCATTGTCCAATTTAGAGTATATTCTGAATTATGAAGGCCACTGTCTCAGTCTCACAAAGTAAGCCTTATGCCACTGGTGCCATACGTGAATCTTCAAAAAGTCATTCTATTTTATCAGACCAGTGACTTTTGCATGAGGGGACGAGGTAACACTCGTGAATTCCATAGTTTTATGAGTATGGTCTTATTGCTGCTTGCTCACCCTTTCTCTCCTTCCTTCCTTCCTTCTTTTCTTGCTAAGATAGTGTCTCACTATGTAACCCAGGCAGGCCTCAAACTTGTGACCCTTCCGCCTCAGGCTCCCAAGTAGCTAGGATTACAGGTATGCTACTACACTCAGATCACTGTGCCTCATTTCTACACAAAGACTTCATTCAAATGGGCAAGGATATTTTGGACAAGACCACAAAAGTGAAAATAGACAACTTGAATTACATTAAATTAAAAAGCTCCTACATAACAAAAGAACCAATACTCAAAATAAAGAAGCAATCTATATAATAGTAGAAAATATTGACAAACTATACATGTCACAAGATGTTGATCTCCTGATTATAAAAGGAACTACAAAACTCAACAGGAAAAAAAACTTTTAAAAAATAGGCAATGGACCTAAATATTCCTCAAAAGAAGATGAATAAGTAACCAAAAAGTACATGAAATGATGCTATATATTACTAATTATCAGGGAAAGGCAAATCAAATGCACAATGGAAATCACTGCATGCAGTAAGAATGACTACTATCGCTATGTGCACTGGCTCCTAGCAACTCTGGTGACTGAGGCAGAAGAATTGCAAGTTCAGCAACTTAGTGAAACCTTCAATAATCTAGCAAGACCCTGCCTCAAAATAAAAAAATAAAAAAGTCTGGGAAGCAGCTCAGTGGTAAAGTGTCTGGCTCATTCCCCAGGATCATAAAAAAAAAAAAAGACAAAAAAAGATAAATGCTTGAGTAAATAAAATATGTTGAATCTAATTTGAATATTATGCATACACATGATCAAAATATCACATGGTACCTCATTTGTCTGTATAATTTTATATGTGTTGGTTAAATAATTTATACATTTATTTTTAAACATGATAAGCTGTGTGTGTGTGTAATGCTGGGGATCAAACTCAGAACTTTGTGCATGCATTTTACCACTGAGCTAGATCCCAGCCACTTAAATAAAGAATTTTGGAAAATTCTTACAACTCTACACTAATCAAAACAGTATGATGTTAAAGCTGGGCACTGTGGTCTGTGCCTGTAATCCCAACAGTTTGGAAGACTGAGACAGGAGGATCTCAAGTTTAAAGCCAGCCTCAGCAACTTGGCGAGGCCCTGAGTAATTTAGCGAGACCCTGTCTCAAAATAAAAAAATTTCAAGGGGTGGGTATGTGGCTCAGTGGTTAAATGCAGCTGGGTTCACTCCCCCATCCACCACCCCAAAAAAGCCCATTATGATGCTGGCAGGAGAAAAATATGGACCAGTGAAATAAAATTAAAAGTTCAATATAGGGGCTGGAGCAGTGGCTTGGTGGTTACAGCCCTTGCCTGGCATGCCCGAGTATGCAAGTTCAAACCCCAGCACCATGTACACAACAAAGTATCTGAGGAATGAAGGTTACATGAAAAACTAAATAAAAATTGTTTCTCTCTCTCTCTCTCTCTCTCTCACTGTCCCTTCTTTAAAAAAAAAAAAACAAAGTTCAATATAGACATAAGCTCAATTGATTTTGACAAGAGTGCCAGATAGGTCTGAGGATGTAGCTCAGTGGTAGAGTGCTTGTCTAGCATGAGTGAGACCCTAGGTTGGATCCCCAGGTCTGAAAAAAAAAAAAAGGGAAAGAGTGGACTACATTTGAGGCTAGTAATTAAGTTTAAATGAGGCCACTAGGGTGGGCCCTAATCCAATCTAATGACTGTCAGCTTAGTACACACAAAGAAATACCAGGGAGATTCTGGCACAAATAAAAAAGCCATGTCGCAATTCAGAGAGGAGATGGTCATTTGCAAACTAATGACAGAGGCCTCAGAAGAAATCAAACCTGCTGGAATCTTGATCATGGACTTTCTCCAGAATTGTGATGTGTGTTTTTAGGCCATACCAGCTGTGGTGTTTTGTTATGATATACACAGTAAGCTGAAACACTATGGATTATCTCAACATTTTTTTTTTAAGACAAAGGGACAGTGAAAGAGAGAGAGTGAAAGAGAGAATCGATTTTATTTAGTTTTCATGTGGCTTTCTTTGTTCCAACATTTCATTATGTACATGGTGCTGGGGTTCAAATCTGTATCCTCACACATCCAGACAAGCACTATAACTGCTGAGCTACTGCTCCAGCCCTATCTCATCGCTTTTTTAAAAGTGTCCTTTGAAGAAGGGAGGTGTTTAATTTTAATGAAGTATATTTTGTATTATGTTTTTGGTACCATGTCTAATAAGTCTTTCTCTAACCTAGGTTATAAAGACCTATTCATTTTACCTATATTTTCATCTCTAAAAGTTTTCTAGTTTTAGGGGCTAGAAACATAGCTCAGTGGTAGAATGCTTGCGTAGCATACACAAGGCCCTGGGTTTCATCCCTAGCACTGCAAAAAGAAAAAAAGAGTTAAAAGTTTTCTAACATTTCTTATATTTAAGTCTATCATCCATTTTGAGTTAATTTTTGTGGGTGTTGGTGTTTTTTTGTTATTGTTGTTTTTGTTTTTGTTTTTCCTGGTACTGGGGATGGAACTAAGGGGTATTCTAACACAGAGATCCATCTCCAGTCATTTTTAATTTTTATTTTGAGACAGGGTCTCACTAAATTGCTAAGGCTGGCCTTAATCTTGCAATCCTTCTGCCTCAGCCTCCAGGGTCTCCAGGATTACAAGCGTTCACCACTGTACTGGGTTCAAAGTTCATTCTCTTTGCATGTTTATATCCAGTTGTTCTAGGAACATTTGTTGAAGTTACTGTTCTTTCTCCTATTGAATGGTCTTTGCACCCACATTAAAATTCAATTGACCCTGGAAGTGATAGTTTATTTCTGTAGTCTCAAGAAAAAGAAAGAGGGCTGGAGCGGTGGCTCAGTGTCTACAGCGCCTGCCTGGCATGCGTGAGTCAACGGGTTCAAACCCCAGCACCACATACACAACGAAGTGACAGAGCAACGAAAGCTGGTGAAAAACTCAATGAAAAATGATTCTCTCTGTCTCTCTCTCACCGTCCTTCTCTCTAAAAAGAAAAAAAAAAAGTTAAAAAAATAAATAAATAAAAAATAAAGAAAAGAAAAAGGAAGAAAAAGCCAGGCGCAGTGGTGCATGACTGTAATCCCACTTACTCAGGAGGCTGTAGCAGAAGATCACAAGTTCAAGACAGATTTGTCAAGTTAGCAAGAGCCTGTCTCAAAATGAAAAATAAAAAAGGATTGGGGATGGAGCTCAATGGTAGAGTACCCCTTGGTTCAATCCCCACTACTGCAAAATCAAAACAAACTTCCTTTATCAGAAGTGATGCTGTGTGTGAAATGCCATGAGAGTAAATAAGCCATGCTGTTGCGTTTATGGCAAAAGTATTTTGTGCAGGAAACGAAAACCCATATACACAGTATCCATTCCAGTGAAAACACAGTGCCACATCTTCCATGATAAAAGTTGTCCAACGTGGGCTAGAGCAGTGGCTCAGCAATTACAGTGCCTGACTGGCATGCACAAGGATGCAAGTTCGAACCCCAGCACCATATACACAACAAAGTGTCAGGGTAACAAAATCCACATAAAAAACTAAATAAAAATTGATTCTATCTTTCTCTGTCTCTCTCTTTCTCTCTGTCCCTCTCTCTCTTAAAAAAAAAAAAGTCGTCCAACATAATAAATCTGCCCCCAAAGAATGGTTTAATGTAGGGGGGCTTAGTTGTGATTTGCTCTAGCTACAAAATGACATCTGAGGGGCTGAAGCGGTTAAGGCACTTGCTTGCCTGGCATGGGTGAGGACACAGGTTTGGACCCCAGAACCATGTATACAACAAAGTGTCAGCAATGAAAGCCTCATGAAAAACTAAATAAAATTGATTCCCTCTTTCTCTCTCTTCCTTTACAAAAAAATGACATCTGAAATAACACCTCCTACAAAAATCACTATTTGCTTAAGTTTATGATAATCTATTGCTGTTACATTTGTCTTCTGCACAGACCAAATTAGGCAAGGTAAATGAGGGATATGATAGGAATCGCCACCCTTACATCTTTCAAGTTCTTGAAGGTGGCACTAAGTGCTATACTCCCTCCACAGATGCAGAATGCATTTTATTTACTGTATTTACAAGTAAATGTATACCCATGGATTCTGACAGTTGTTGGGTGTATCTATTCCAATTATGCTTTCTGGAACTGGTATAGGTGGGAGAACTTCCTGGGCCCAATATGAGATAAATCAAAACCTAACTTCCATTGATCACCTGACCTCCATAAGTTCTTACAATGACAGGTGGACTACAGTGAGTCTGGTTATATGTCCATAAACAATAAGGCATTGAGAAAAGATCCTGGAGGTTTGGTGATCTCTTACAGTGCAGCAACCTCAAAGGAGCCCACCATAGGTTCTTCAGGCAAGAGGAAACTAACCATCTCAGGCAGAGGTGGAAAAGCTGTCTCTACTAGCGAAGAAAGCTTGTCAGAATTTAAGAGTTCAGAGGTCTCCAGCTTTATCAGATTTACTTAAATGTATTCATCCTAATTTTTAGGATCCCATTCCTTTCCAATCAATGTTAATTTTAACACAAGACACTTTGGGGCTACAGTTGTGGTTCAGTGTTAGAATGCTTGCTTAGAAGACATAATGCCTTGGATTTAATCTTCAGTGTGAGAGAAAGAAAGGGGGCAGGGCAGGAAGCACTAAGACTCTGGGTGTTTGGTAATTCAACTTACATTTTTAATTCCAATCATCCACATAATTAGATTTTGGGTTGACTTCTGAAATGTTGGTCCTAGGACTTTCTAAAGAACAGAATTTTCTTTCTTTCCCCCCCATGATGCTGGGAATTGAACCAGGGCCTTGTGCATGTTAGGCAAAGGCTCTACAGTTGAGCTACATCCCCAGACAAGTTTTCTTACAGTACTAGAGACTGGCAAGTCCAAGATCAAGGCACCAGCACATTCAGTGTCTGGTTAAGGCTTCTACTTCCGTGATAGTGCCTGACCATTATATCATCATATAGCAGAAGGGGGTAAAGGGCAAAAAAGTGCCAAACCCTTCCTTAAACTTTTTTTTTTTTAAAGAGAGAGGGACAGTGAGAAAGAGAGAATCAATTTTACTTAGTTTTTCTTGTGGCCCTAGTTGCTCCAACACTTCATTATGTATGTAGTGCTGGGGTTTTAATTTGCATCCTTGCACATGCCAGGCAAGCACCGTAACCACTGACCCACCACTCCAGTCCCTTCTTTAAACCTTTTATTGAGGGTTGAAATGGTGGTTTGACAGTTACAGTTCTTGCCTGGCATGCACAAGACTGCAGGTTCAAACCCCAGCACCACGTACACAACAAAGTGTCGCTGCAACAAAGGCCACATGGGAGGATGAGTAAAATTGATTCTCTTCTGTCTCTCTCTCACTATCACTCTCTCTTTAGTAAAAACAAAAAAACTTTTTATTGATGATGATGATGATGGTTACACAGGGAATTGAACTCAAGGGTACTCTATTATGGAGCTCTGCCCTAATCCCTTTTTATTTTAAGACAGGGTCTAACTAAATGGACAGGCTGATTTGGAACTTGTGCATCAGCCTCCCAAGTTGGTGGGATTATAGATGTGCATCACTGTGCCCAACATATCTTGGAGTTTGAGGTCATAGGACAGCCAGTCAAGAGAAAAGGAAGATATTAAAGTGAGGAAGAGTGAGGACAAAATGGAATTCACAAACATGAGAGGGAATCTACTAGGAGATAATAGAATCTATTATTCCATCTCCTTACCTCCTATTTTATTATATTTTATTTTGGTATTAGGATTGAACCTAGGAGTGCTCTACCACTGAATTACATCCCAATAACTTCTATTTTATGTTTTTAGAGAGAGAGAGAGGAACAGTGAGAGACAGAGAGAGAGATAATCAATTTTATTTAGTTTTTCATGTGGCTTTCACTGCTCTAACACTTTGTTTCTTATGTGGTGCTGGGGTTCAAACCCATGTCTTCGCACATACCAGTCAAGCACTGAGCCACAGCTCCAGCCCCCCAATCACTTTTTATTTTGAGAGACAGTCTTGCTAAATTGCCCAGGTTGATCTTGAACTTATTATCTTTCTGCCTCAGCCACCGGAGTCACGGAAATTATAGGAAATTATAGCCCAGGAATCAGAAACTGAAGGGAGTAGTGGGGAGACACAGCAACTTCTGCCACACACCAAGGAAGAGCAGAAGACAGAGCAACGCATGCATGAAGTGCAGCAAGACTTAATGCACCTGCTTTGATCCCCGAGACTGAAAACTACGTGGCTGCTGCTTCTCTTCTGCCTCCCAGAACTCTGCAAAATCTCTCTTGTGGCCCATTCTAAGAACATACACAGAAGAGAATTTGGGGAAATGTGGTTCAGTTTAGCCAAGTTGACACATCAACAGTCACTAGAGATAAGAGCTATGGAGAAAGGAAATAGCAGCAGGGTTAGTCAGTTTTTAGTGGTGACATAGATATTTACAAAAAGATAAGAGTGAACAAAAGTTGGAAGGAAGAGAGGAGATAATCTTGTGAATATCTGGGAAAAAAGCATTCCAAATAGAAAAGCCTTTGCTCCAGGTTTACCATTTGTAAAAAGACAAAAACATTAGCACCTACCTCATAGGGTTGTTAGGAAGACAAAAGGAGTTATACATGTCAAGCATTTAAAAATGCCTAGATAAAAATTATTAAACGCTTGTTAACATTCAATGGTTATGGAATACTATTATTAGCTGCCTATTTAAAGTGCAATTATGTTTATATATTCAATACTACCTAATTTATAAAACACATCTATAAGAGTTCAGATATGAACCCAGGAAAATGATCATGTCATATTATTGTCTTCTCATTCCACCAGACATAAACTGGCCAGTAACTACCTAGTATCACTCAAATCTACTAGATTATTGAGCCTTAGTTCTTCAGAGTAAACTATATAGTTCTTGACAGGTGAGGCAGTACATACCTGTAATCCAAGGAAGATCTCAAATTCAAGGCCAGCCTGGAAAACTTAGTAAAACTCTGTCTCAAACTAAAAAAAAAAAATTTTGAAGGACTAAAGATGTAGCTCAGTGTTAAAGCACCTAGGGGTTCAATCCCAATGCCAAATAAATAATACCCCCTAAAAACTATATAATTCTTTAGCTGCAATTCCTTTCTATAGCTTAATTTAAATGTTTACTCTATATTCAGATTATGTATCAAAACATTTTACAAATATTATTAAAATTACAAAGTGTCACCTTAATCCAGTGGTCAATTTTGGCATCACTATTAGTGGGACAAGATAACATGTTTCCTACTGTGATATGAAAGAAATCATATATTGTCATTCATTGTACTCCATACAAAAATGTTTACCTTGGATCTATGTAAGCCTTTATATTGAACTTCCAGTTTTCAGGAAATACAGGGGTAGAAGAACAACTGAAATAACTTCATGAGGAAACCATTGGACAAATTCTAAATGGGGCACTTTCAATAGGACAGTTGATCACTTCAGCAGGTCAGTATCAAGGAAAAAGAAAGAGGATGGTTCTACATTTAAAGATTATATTAAGGGGAAAAAGATTATATCAGGGGCTGGAGGGGTGGTTCAGTGGTTTTAGCACTTGCCTGGCACGTACAAGGAAGCAGGTTCAAATCCCAGCACCACATACACAGCGAAGAGTCGGAGCAATGAAAGCCACATGAGAAACTAAATAAAATTGATTCTCTCTTTCTCTCCCTCTCATTGTCCCTCTCTCTTTAAAAAAAATTATATCAAACACCCCATTTTCCAAACACCCCATCTTCCTTCCTCAAGTGACCTTTGGCCACCTCTTCTGACTCAGAACAAGAGAAGAGCTGTGACGAGGTGTAGAGAAGAATTCTATGTGACACTTACACCAGGCATCTCCTGTGGATCCCACGCTACTGCAGTTCATCATGCTGGTGCTTCTCAACGTGTCTCCTGACCAAATTTCCTATGATAATAAGACACGAGGTGTTTTGGTCTGTTGGGCACCCTTGCATTTTTAGCCCATAAAGGACAGTAGCGTCTCATGGTACAAATCTTTAACTGACAGGAAATTAGAACTGGCAAACTCACCTTCCCATTTTCCTTACCTTCGATTCCCTTTTCCCTCAGTCCTGCTGCTCTGGAATTGAACTGTCATAGAAAGTGGCAGCAAATAAGACAGTTTCAAGTTCTGCTTTCTGGCTAAGGGAAAGAGACATAGAGACATAACAAAGCATGGGCTATAACTGGAAAAATGTGTTATAAAATTTATAGACTAAATTTATAGGTTTCAGATTATACTAAGGAACTACTATTTTTTATTACGTGATCATTTTCATTTAGTATACAGGAAACATTTTTCTTGGAGCTGTACACTGAAACAGTGGAATAATATGCTCTAATTCACTTTAAAATACCTGAGCATTGGGGCTGGAGCAGTGGCTCAGTGGTTGCAGTGCTTGCCTGGCATGCTCAAGGGCACAGTTTTGAACCCCAACACCACGTACACAATAAAGTGTCAGAGCAACGAAAGCCACATGAAAAACTAAATAAAATTGATTCTTTTTTTCTCACTTTCCCTCTTTCTCTTTAAAAAAAAACTTAAGCATTAAAAATACTGAATTAAGAAGAAAAAAATTACAAGATATTTCCATACATATGATTTTGTGAGGCGAGACTAGTGATTCGTAATTTTTTAAAAAGGCAACTCAATAGCTGGGTACTGTGGCATGTGCCTGCAGTCCCAGATGTTTGAGAGGCTCTCAGGAGGATCACTGAGTACAAAAATTTGAGACCAGCCTTGGCATCATAATAAGACTGTCTCACACATACATAAAAAAAGTAGAATAAATTAATTGAATACAAATTTTTACATATTTTATAGCCATATGTCATAATTTATAAATGTAAAACAACTTTTTTTATATCTTACTAAGAAATTTATTTGTTGAACAATCAAACATGTTTCTAATGAAACAATATAATATATATAAATTCTGAAAATTAGATTTACCCCCAAGAGCCTCCCCCCGAATTACCCACCCTTATCCCTCCCCCCCTCCTTCCCAACATATTTCTACGAATGTCTTAGATCGTAAGTCACTACACTTTTTCAGGATTTAAAACATGAGAATTGACCTCCTTTTTCAATAGCCAGGGTCCAGCTCCAGCCTACAGAAAAAAGAGAGGACATTCAACCCTTGGTTCTCTGGGTTATGCTGATTTCACTCAGCATAATTTCTTCCATAGCCATCCATTTATTTTCAAAGGCTGCAATATCATTGCTTCTAATTGCTGAGTAGAACTCCATGGTATATATGTACCACAGTTTTTGGATCCATTCATCCAGTGAGGGACATCTGGGTTGTTTCCATAATTTAGCTATTGTAAATTGAGCTGCTATGAACATTGATTTCACTGTGTCACTGTAATGTGCTGATTCTAAATCCCCTGGAAAAATACCCAGGAGAGGAATAGCAGGATCATATGGTGGGCTCATCCCTAGTTTTTTGAGGATTCTCCACACTGCTTTCCAGAGGGGCTATACCAGTCTGCAATTCCACCGACAGTGTGCTAGTGTTCCTATCTCTCCACAACCCCTCCAGCATCTATTGTTGTTTATTTTCTTCATTTTTTGCCAATCGGACTGGCATGAGGTAAAATCTTAATGTAGTTTTCTCTTGCATTTCTCTGATTACTAGTGATTTAGAGCACTTTCTCATGTATTCATTGGCTTGATCAATTTCCTCTGTTGAGAAGTATCTATTTAGCTCTTTGGCCCATTTATTGATTGGGTTGTTTGTGCTTTTGAATTTGAGATTTTTGAGGATTTTGTAGATTCTGGATATGAGAACCCTATCAGAGGCATCAAAGCCCATGATTCTTTCCAATTCTATAGGAAACCTCCTGACTCTTTTGATTATTTCCTTGGCAGTACAAAAGCTTTTTAGCTTTATGGCATCCCAATCACTGATTTTTGACTTTACTTCCTTCACTTTAGGAGACAGTTGAGAAAGTCTTTGCCTACTCCCAAATGCTGAAGTATTGGACCTAATTTGGCTTCCATCAGTTGCAAGGAAGCTGGTTTAATTCCTAGCTCCTTGATCCATTTTGATTTGATTCTTGTGCAAGATGAGAAATGTGGGTCTAATTTCAACTTTCCGCAAGTGGCTGTCCAGTTTGTCCAGCATCATTTGTTAAAAAGGCTGTCTCTCCTCCATGTAATATTTTGTTCCTCTTTGTCAAAAATCAAATGCTTAAAGATTTGTGGGTTTGTTTCAGGGTCTTCTATTCTATTCCATTAGTCATATTTCCTATCTTGATACCAGTACCATGCTGTCTTTGTTACTACGTATAGTTTTAGATCTGGTGTAGCAAAACCTCCTGTTTCATCTTTCTTGCTTAGTAATGTTTTGGCAATTCTGGGTTTTTTATTGTTCCAAGTGAATTTGAGAATTCCTTTTTCTATATCTGAAAAGAATGACATTGGTATCTTAAACAGGGGTTGCATTAAATGTATATATAGCTTGTGGCAGAATGGCCATTTTTGTTATATTAATTCTGCCTAACCAAGAGCATGGAACATCTTTCCATTTTCGTAGGTCATCTTGGATTTCATTCTTCAATGACCAATAATTTTCATTGTAGAGATCTTTGATTTCCCTTGTAAGGTTAATTCCCAAGTACTTTATTCTTTTTGAAGATATTGTGAATGGGACTGATTTCCTGATTTCTTCATCTTTCCTATTATTATTAGTGTATTGGAAAGCTATTGATTTGTAGGTGTTGATCTTGTAGCCTGCCACTTTGCTAAATCTGTTTATAAGTTCAAACAGTTTACTGATGGAGTTTTTTGGATCTTCCAGATACAGGATCATATATCATCAGCAAAAAGGGAGAATTTGACTTCCTCTCTTCCTATTTTTATCCCTTTGATTTCTTTCTCTTGCCTTATTGTTCCAGCTAGGGTCTCAAGAACAATATTGAATAAAAATTGTGAGAGCATACAGCCTTGTCTTATTCCCGATTTTAGTGGAAATGCTTTCAGCTTTTCTCCATTTAGTATTATACTAGCTGAGGGTTTAGCATATATAGCCTTTACATAGTCCAGAAAAGTTCCCTTGATCTCTGTCTTCTCTAGAGTTTTGAGCATAAAAGGGTGCTGGATTTTATCAAAGGCCTTTTCTGCTTCGATTGAGATAATCATATGGGTTTTGTCCCTGATTCTGTTTAAGTGGTGAATTACTTTGTTTTGCATATGTTGAATCAGCCCTGCATACCTGGGAAGAAGCCCACTTGATCATGATCTTCTTGATAAGGTAAAACAACTTTTTAAAGAGAGGCTTAAGCCAGGCACAGTGGTGCATGACTGTAATCACCACAGTGGCTCAGGAGGCTGAGGCAAGAGGATCGCAAGTTCAAAGTCAGCCTCAGCAACTCAGTGAGGCCCTAGGCAACTTAGCAAGATCCTGTCTCAAAATAAAAAATAAAAAGGAAGGCTGGAGCAGTAGCTCAGCTGTTAGGATGCTTGCGTGGCGTGTACAAGATTCAGGATCAAACCCAGCACCACATACATAACCAAGTGTTAGAGAAATGAAAACTAGATGAAAAACTAAATAAAGTTGTTTCTTTCTCTCTCACTGTCCCTCTTCTCTCTCTCTTTAAAAAATAAAATACATAAATCAAAAGGACTGGGAATGTGGCTTAGAGATTGAGCACCACTGGGTTCAAGCCCCAGTACCAAAATAAATAAGTTAATTAATTTTAAAAAGAGGAGTTTATTATTTTCATATATCTAAGTATATGAAAT
The DNA here is from genome assembly GCA_004027875.1 of Aplodontia rufa. NCBI lineage: Eukaryota > Metazoa > Chordata > Mammalia > Rodentia > Aplodontiidae > Aplodontia > Aplodontia rufa. The sequence goes on along the minus strand of PVKS010029549.1, from coordinate 1,236 downwards.
ATATAAATTCACAGAAAACTACAGTAAAATCTAAACTTACATAATAAATCAATGAGGACATTAGTAGCATTCATTTAGATTTTTGTTTTGCAGTACTAAGGATTGAATCCAGGGCCTCAAGCTTGCTAGGCAAGCTCTGTATCACTAACCTACATTTTAGTTTTCCTTAGGACCATACATACTTCCTCTTTTTTAGATGTTACCACTATAGAAACTAATAAGTAAAATCTAAGGTTTTTTGTTTTGTTTTGTTTTGTTTCAGTACTGGGGATCAAAACTAGGGCCTCACACATGCCAAGTAAATGCTCTGTCACTGAGCTTACATTCCATCCCCTCATAACCAAATTCTGGTTGCTTTTACGTGTGTGTGTGTGTGTGTGTGTGCGTGTGTGCGCGGCAGTACTGGGAATCAAATCCAGGGTTGCATCCATGCTGGGCAAGCACTTTACCACTGAGCCACATCCCAAATCTTTTTTTTCTTTATACCCAAATTTGAAGAGTGGAACTAATCTAATCTAAGCATATCATTAATCTCTCCATTCATCGACCATACAATTCTACAGCCAGTTACTAAAGTAATTATCTTATCAATGTAAAATTACTTTGCTCTTTACAGATATTTCAGCAGAAAACAAATTTAAGTAAAACAAAACAAAGAGGCTTTTGGTTTCTTTTGGGGAAACTAAAGTAAACATGGGGTAGAAACTTATGAGTGCCCAAATTTCATCTTACTAGTGTTTAGTTGTTTCATCTAATTTTTTTTTAAGAGAGAGAAAGAGTCAATCTTCTTTTTTCATCTGGTTTTTGTTTTTCCAACACTTAGTTTTGTATGTGGTGCTAGGGATCAAACCTAGGTCCTCACACATGCTAGTCAAGCACTCTACTGTTGAGCCACCTCTCCTGCCTCTCATCTTTTCTTTTTTTTTTTTTTTCCATCTTCTTTTAGAGAGAGGGAGAGAATGAGAGAGAGCAAGAAAGAATCAATTTTATTTATTTTCTCCTGTGGCCTTTGTTTCTCAGACACTTAGTTGTGTATGAGGTGCTGGGATTTGAACCCGGGTCATCGTGCATGCCAAGCAAGTGCTCTAACTGCTGAGTCACAGTTCTAGCCCCCATCTATATTTTTATCAGGATGGAAAATGAGAACCAGCTCATTGTCAAAGAAACAAAGATTTTTTTTATTAGATGTATATAGAGATACAATTGAGGGGAAAACATTATCAAAACATCAATAAC